>OY804524.1:16049027-16193223 GCA_963680855.1 Lepeophtheirus nordmannii | reverse complement strand
AGTTGTATTTATACTATTCGTTACTTAACATATACATAACTACATACATCCAATAGCATCTCTTGCTACTTATTGGGAGAAATGTACATGACTTTGATGATTAGAGAGTATTTCATTCATAATGTATGAGTGCTGCCTATACATTGTAATAATATATATAGATATATATGTGTTATTAATACATAGATAGTGCTTTTCAGGTGTATTTTTCAACATACATAGGTAGATATGAATATTTTTTGTGCATAAAATGAACTCCAGTGTAATATATGTATAATCCTTACCCTTTAAAAAAATATGAAGGGAAATTACATAGTACATGTTAATATATATGATCATTATTGTCTATTGTACAACATATATGTGGATCTGTATAATGTAGGAAAATAATTTCACAAAGAAGAGTATATATACATTATTTGGGTCAATTGAAGATGTCTTCATGGTTTTCAAAGGATGTACCCACATACTTTGTTTATAATTTCCTTTGTTCTGCTCTCTCATATATGTATTGTAATGTGTGTGTATGACCCATCATCATAGTCATGGAGGGAAAAATATATATATGTATTTATATTAGTGGAAGACGAACGAAAGTAAAGATTCACACACAATAGCACTCACTTTAAAAAAAAAAAAAGAATAAATACTCTCCTCACTCCTTGTTTCAAAACATTGAGTAACAATTAATGCAATTCACTTTGTGTATTTCAACAGATATACATATATGTATACCTATGTATGTAGATAACAATTGCTTCATATATGTATGTGTACCTCCTTCAAGGCCGTAGAGAAAGCTTTTATTTTTATTAATTTAGTTTTTTTGATGAGGAGTGTATGTGTTATTAATCTTATTTTCTTTTCTTTTCTTTAAAGCATTTGTTGCTTTTTTAAGGGACTCTTTCATTTCTCATTGATATTTTCACTTCTCTACTCCTCAATTATACATATATATATATATATATATACTCAAGTTCAAGGATGATCCCCTAGTCGTCAAACGTCAGAGGGGAGAGAGGGAGGGAGAGCAAATTGTTGTCGTGATTTATCTTGAGGTGTAAGGAAATGAGAAGAGGCATGGAATGAAGGGAAAAATGGAAGTCGCGTTGCTTGGTTATTATTGAGATGTTTTTTCTTATAACCTTCTTCTTAAATATTATAATATGTATGTTCATTAGGGTGTGGCCAGATGGATCTCTTTCTCTCTCTCTCTCTCTCTCTTTCTATGGGTACTTGCTATGTGTTTTAAGCATATAATATGTTTATACGTAGTACAAGAATCGATTTCCTATGTTCTTCTTTTTCTGAGTCTGTATGATATACTACGCGCATATTATATATATACATATACATTATGAGTGAGTCTTTTAAAAGCCCATGTTGTTGAGAATGCCTCCACTCTACCCCCCCCCCTCCCCTCAAAAAGAAATATAATGTATTAAAAAAACAAAAACAAAAAACAGACCTGTTATATATATATATATATATATATATATATCTTTCTATTACAATTTACGAAGGGGACACCTTTTCTTAGTGACATTGAGGTCCTTTTTTTATTTTCTCTCTCTCTCTCCAAGTGCTAATTGCTTCTCAAGGACTTTTTATTTTAGTATTAGTAGTATTATTTATTTCCCTCTCACACAAACAATATCCAATTATTTATCATGAGTCTGTTGCTCTTTTGTCTCATATTTCTTTTACTATTTGTACATACATACCTTAATTAAAATATGAAATGATTTCTTATCCCGTCTGAACATATATGTGTATATATATATATATATATATATACATAAAATCCATTTCGAATATACATACAATGACACATTTCATTGCCTCTTTAACCTACCTACTGTATTGAGTCATTCTGACACACATTCATATCTACTACTACTACTAATACTACAGGTATATGTCTTGGTAATGGTGAGTTGTGTTTTGGAAAGGGGGAGAATGCCTCAATGTTGTCATTTATTGTTACTATTATTATTATGACATATCAAAACAACTTCATCAAAGTTCTGACCAGTTTATTTTATTTGTTAGTTTGTTTGACAAAAGGAGAAGTAACCTACTTGTTCGTGGGTGTACCATCATTATAAACAACTACCACGGCTCTTTTTTCTTTTTTTTTTTTTTTACTCATCTCTCTCTCTCTCTCTCTTTTCGATTATTATTATCGTCAAAGCTATTGGAAGTGGACCTTGAAACACATTCTCTTTGCTTACTTATAAGAAGGGGAGGGAGGCCCGCATGTGAATGAATATGAATAAGCAGGAAAGAGAGAGAGAGAGAGGGTTGCTGCTCTGATTCGACTAGGATCTGTTGTTGATGAGATGTAGACAGTGTTGATGCTTAAATATATGTAGTATAGAACACACTTTCATTTGATGGTCTTTATAAAAAATATTCCTCCAAAAGGGGGGGGGGGGGAATGTTTTGTACGGATCCCAGTTTGTTCATCATATAGCAAATGTGTCTCCTAAATAAATAAATAACCCTTTAGTTGTTATTATTAAAGTCTTACATGACAGTAAAATTGTGGGTGATAAAAAAAGTTAAGGATCACATATTACTTTTAACATCAGGTATTTTAACTGTACAATAAATGAAAGGAATCTATGCTATTCCTTTCATTTTGATGTAGTAAAATTACTTGATTTACCGGATTCATGTATTTATTTAGGAGTGATTTATATTAATAATTGTACTAATAGCTCTAATTAATTATAAATGTACCGGAGGATAATTATTCTTTTTTTAAAAATTCAACTCTTGCTCTATCTAGATCGACCATTTAATGGAATTTTATTAATTGCATTAATTTATCAAATAGGTATTAGACACAATTATTAAATTATTCAATTCATTTTTGATTAAATTAAATTCATATACATATTATATGTATATGTAGGTATGAATTTCCTTTATTTGAAAGCATGTTTATAAGTCAGTTCATCATCTTTTTGTATCTTTTCTTCTTCAAGAAAGAGTTTTAGTCGAATTATAATAATAATAATTATCATTATTATTGTTTTATAGACATACATATTATTACAAAAGATCAAATGATTGATTTTCTTTTAACTTCTCTTTCTTAACAGTTATAAACGATTCCTTTCAAAGATATATGGTGATGAAATTTTTCTATCTTTACAATCAAGGATCCCTTTTTATTTGGAGAACATATCATTATATTATTGTTATTGTTATTTACTACTCCATGGAGAATTTCTGATCCCAATCTCGTATTTATATATATATATATATATATTTATAAGTAGAAGCAATTTGACGAGGAATACCAAACATAATAACCTCTAATGTCATTTTCTAACATCCCATTGTTTTATGTATGATTATTCTTTGATAAGGAGGAAGAAGTAGTTGTTGTTTAGTAGTAGGGGTCAAGTCTTTCTATTATTATTATTATTATAATTTTGTTTTTGTTTCATTCCACGATCACTCATGCCTCAATTTCCTTACATCGTCTTCTCTTCATCATACATACATACATACATGCATATTTAAATTCTTCATGTGAATAATATATTCCTGGATTTCCGTATTTCCTTACAATATCCATGGAGTATGATTCATGTGGACTGATTCATAGAGTTCCTATCCTTCTCTTTGTTAGTCATTGCATCTGTTTCTTTCTCCTTCTCTCATTGATGGTCAGTCATCATTCTCTAAATATATATATTGTATAATAATAGAATGAGGAGAATTTATTTCTTCAATAAATATAATTATGATTACCATAATTGATCAAAGAAGGTTAGAATCAAACAGCTCATTTATAAGATATGACTATTAGTCATTTCTCTCTTTCTCTCTCTCTCTCCGTCCTTGTCTTAGCTACTACTACTACTACTACCTACAATTACGATTATCCCTTAATAGTTTTTTAAAAGTATTCGTGGGAAAATAGTGCATATATATATATATATATATATATATTTATTTATTTAATATAATATTTCTTTTGACTAAGAAAAGAACATAAATTAATTACAAATATTGAATTAAATTACTCTTCAAATATAAATTAATTATTATTATTATTATTTAATTTTGTAAAAATATATGTTTATACATAAAATAACTTAAATATATGTATATCAAGTTATAAATTTACTAGTGCATAGAGGGAAAATACTGATGATGCAATGCTCTCTCTTTAAAAAAAAGGCAAAACAACAGACTATATTATATGTATTATATAATAACATAGTCTATTGTTTTGCATTTTTTTTTTTTTTTTGTATTATTATTATTATTCGACCAAGTTGGTTACGAACTTAAAAGTATCTACATATCCATTCATTTGTTCACCACTTCAGTGCTGTAATAAAGCAGTCAATGACTGATAATGTTGAATGTCTACTTATTACATATATTGTACATATAATATAAATAATGTTTCTTTCGTACGTTCATTCATGAGTCGAAAGGAGGATTGACCCACATTTTGCTGACTCAGATTTTAATTGATGAATTTATAGCTTCTTAAAAGGGGGGGGGGGAGAGGGTTATTTTAATATGTATATAAAAAGAACATATTATTATTGTGAGGTTATTTTGATTAAATGACGTCATGAGTTTGGAATGCATTCCTTCTATCATCATAATAATGATACTTCTCTTCTTTGATGCCTCTCAGATGTATGAAGGCCTAAGGGCTATGTACATACCAACATATTGAGTAATTCATTGTTATTTAGAACATGTGTATTTTGTAGACCGGAATATCCTTGTTGTCCTTCTGTATTATAATTAAGGGGGGGGGGGGGGGAGGAAACCTACATAGATGCTACGTTGGTGGTGAAGTGAATTACAAAAACGTTTAATTAGAGAGATACATACATATGTCTATCCTAGCTTCCTTCTATATACCCATAATTAAACCCTCTTGAAATTGTGGGTTGCTGTTAAGCCAGCATCAGCTGTGAATGATTTGTATATACATATACATATATGTATTTTTATTTTTTGGTCGTTCCTACATTTCTTGTTTTCGTTTCCTTGACGGAAAATTTGAAGTCGTTCAAGGTTCACTTCTTGTTATTTTTAATTTTATATATATATATATAAGACATCTTATATGTATATGTTGTGTACAATTTGAAATTCTCTACAACTCGTCTAGTTTAATTATATATAACACGGGCCATTTTAATTATAAACTATACATACATTGATGCTCACACTTTATTTTAATATATTTAAATATGTCTAATTTATTTATTACTTATGTACGAGTGAAAGAACCCTGGGCACGTCTTATATTTTATAATGAGCCACAGAATATTTTTCCATGAGTCATTTTCATCTAAAAAATAAAAATAGAAATTACACCCTTGATACGTACATATATTGAACATCCCACAGTATTTCAATCATTGCATTACCTCTAACACAAGAACCCTTAGATTTGACATTTAAAATGCTTCATCCCATTTTTTGGGATGTAACAACTTCTACAATCTGTTTAAAGTAGTGACTACTTGTACACAACATATATGTATACACAATGTAGCTAAAAAATAGGGTATTTGATGCTCTTTCAACAGAATTCCATGACAATTGTATCAAATCACTAGCATTGCATACAATATTAGGAATCATAATATCAATTAAAATAGAATAAATTATTACATACAAGTATATTTATATAGACTTTAATACAAATAGGACAAAATATTTTTCGAGAGATAATGTTTTTTTTATGTTTTTTTTCTTCTAAATTATAATTCCACTCAGAATATGAAAAATAACTATTATCATTACTATTTCATTCAAATAGTAATAATTTGAAGAAAAAAAAGTTTGACAAACAAGTATCTGTTTAGATACATATCTGTAAAGGGGATATGAACCAAATTGATAGGGTCACGGTAAATTCACAAAAGTTTTTTATTTAAAAATCTTTATTTAATTTAATTTTAATTAATGCTATGATTCCTAATATTGTAATGCCATTGATGATGGGTTCAATTTTCAACAAGAACAACAAAAAAATCTATGTTGATGATATAATAAACACATCATAGAGGTACAATGACTTATTTGCTCTACTGTATTGAGCCTATTGACGTCACAAATTGCATCATAAATCAAATTGAGGCCATTTTAGGGGTATATATTTATTAAATAAAATGGAGATATTTTCTAAAAATCTTGAAAAAACTTAATCAAATGGCTTTTCTCTTTTTGATGCCAAAGAGAAACAGTGATATTAGAATAAAATCAAATAATAACAATTATAGGTAGTAAAAAATCTCTATGTGATATGGCTACACCTTTATTATTAAGTTTGTTTTGGATCAATTAGGGAAAGTAGCAAAGTAGGATAATTGGAGACAAATACATATTTAATTTATTAATAAAATATAGTTGCATATTTTTAAACATAATAGGCTCTGAAATATTATAATATAAATAGATCAATTTTTGATGGACGGTAAAGGTCCTTTAATTTGTTGGTCCCATTGTGATGTCATCCAAATCCACGGTAATAATTACTTCATCTTTTTCTTAAATCTTAAAAAAAAAAAACACATGGGTTTATTTTATTTGTTATAAAATTTGGTCATGGTTGCTTCCACAGTTATGACGTCACATCAAAAAAGCTATTCATTTGTAAGTGTCGAGAAGTTTCTCAAAGGCAATTGACATATATATATATGTAATTATTTGTTAATACATCTCTAAGCTCTGTCCCCCTCCCTCTCTCTCTCTCTCTCTCTTTTCTCCTCTTTCCTAATGTCCAAAATATATGGTTTATATCATACTTGGTTATTCGTGCCTACTCGCCCTTGGAAAGTTACTTTAAACTCACTTTAATAGTCATTATTATAAATGTAAAAAATAAAAAAAAAAGTATATTTTTTTATTGTTTAGTTGGAAAGTATGACGAGGCAAGAAAATCAAGAATTCTGTTATTTCATTCATTATATGTAGTTATTATATTATTATAATTATTACTCCTTGTTCTTTGAATATACATACATACATACAATAATATATTAATACAATTTCTGAGCAGGTTGCTTCCTTTTGTTTTGCCTTTTTTGTGAAAATTCCCTCTTCTCTATGTACATATTAATAACAAGTGTTCAAATGATTCAAATCACACTTTCACATGCATCAACACCTTCTTAATTTGCTTCTTCTTTTTTTTTGTCTTTGCAGGATCAATATGACAACATAGCATCGCATACTCAAAAAGGAATCGATTTCCTGGAAAAATACGGGCATTTTATCGATCAAAGATGCAAAATCGAAGTTGAATACGCTTCCAAACTAAGGTAAGCAAGGGAAATTTTATCCATCATTCATTTTTAAATTAAAACCAAAGAGAAAGGAAGGAACTAAGATAGACAAATAAATACAAAGGTTATGTTAGTGCACTTAATGAATTGTGTGCCAAATGGTGACGATTGTATTTCTTTGTCTTTGTTTGTTTGTTTGTTTTAAGGAAAATAAAAAGAAATTTTGCTATTGATGTGTTGCGATTGTAGTTGGTCCTTTAAGAAAAAAAAGCGAGGGAAAATGCAAAAAAAGATCGGTCCATCGATCGATCAAAGATAATGTTTCTATTATTTTCTTTATTCAAAGGTGCTCCCTAGTCGAGTAAGGTCAAAATAGACTGCTGACCCCCTACGTTGAACATTTTTAATGCGTAGTTTACGCATTTAGAACTCAATAACCCATTTTTATACATAATTTAAAAAATGACATAGTTACATTAATTTGGTGCAAGGCCCACGAAATGTACCTGAGTACCTTGGACACAACCTCATGAAAGCATTCCATGCATCCCCAGGGCTATTGATTCATCATTTTATTATCAAGGTTGTCATTTGATTACTCTATGTATTTATAAAGTAGTGGGCTTACAACACATTTTGTACATGTGGTCAAAACGCTTCTTGTTTTTTTGTTTTTGTTTTTAATCATTGTTCACCCAAAGTCCTTTATGTCCGTAACAACCAATTGTGGTCGATCCTTTTTATTGTTACTATGATTACCATTCAAGACACCATATGTTTTCATTTCTCATAACCCTCCCAGGGCCTTTTTCTTTTCTTCACGTATTGATTAAAGGTAAGCTAGTTTTTTTTTTTTTTTTTTTTTTTTCATTGGGTGTGTGTCTGAATCCAGATAGACGGCATTTACATAATAAGTCACTCAACCTCCTTTATTCATGATCCTCATTTATTTATTATTCTTTTTAATGTTAGCACAAAATTATAATACATATATACAGAAAAAGGGATTTTCTTTTTGTCCTTGAACTTATCATTAGTTATTATTATTTTTAACACATGCATAGCTATCATAATAAAAAGGCGCAAAACTGGTTCTGTACTGTATATTGGAGAGGGAGGGGGGGGGGCGAAAAAAAAATAAAAAGTGCAGAGTTGAGGCAAAAGAAACGATCTTTTATATAATATTATTAATAATAAAAAGATAAATAAGAATCATAGAATATTCATGGTCAAGTCTGCACCTATTCTGTACCCACCTTATTTATTTATTTATTTATTTTTAATATAAAGTATTCCTAATATGGGTCAAGGATAGGGGGAGGAAAGAACCTTGGGCTCAAGTCTCCTTCTCTCTCTTTCTAATGTCTAGCCCTTGTTGTTTTTGCTTTATAAAGGGGTACGGGGCAATGTTTAGATGGATTTTTGTCAGTTATAACTAATTAACAACTAAGAGTGAGTTACTTGTCTTACAATGCCTTAGTTTATAGATAGAACTAGTTGATTTTTAACCAAGGATATTTGTCAATTGTTCAATCCTCGATGTGCTTAGATAAGTACTACATCAACAGGTGAAGCAAAGCACATTCTAGATTAAACATCTACCATTTGTCGTCCATCGTCTCAAGTATATTTTTAGGGGAAGAAAGAGGGAAAACAAAATAAAAACAAAAATTGCGGTTCCTAAGCCGAATAAGAATGAGTGAGAGGAAGGAGGAGGCATGGAATAACTTATGTGAGTGTGTTTATTTTTATTTATTTTAAGGACACTGACTCTTAGTATTCGATGTGTGTGTATATAAAAGCAATTTAAAATCTGAATAACAACAGAGAATAATGCATGATATGTTATATGTATACCTAGTTAGGTATTTACTGGGTTATATATGTACATACATTAAAGACGTTCATTGAAAGTGGGGGGGGGGGATCTAGAAAGAGTGTAGAGTCAATTAATAAATATATTCATGCACTACATATAATTAATAATGAGAAGTGATCATAACAATATTACACATGTGTATTAAAAGAGCCGTATTATTCAAAAGCAATGCGACTCCTTGATTCCTGAAGGACTCCGACAGTGGTGGTGGTGGAGGAGGAGTTGACCCACTTTTTATGATGAACACGCCGTGGAGGAGTAAAGTAGGAGTAGAGGGTTTGTACAGTGTAGAGTGGTGGCGGACGACAAGGATGATAGCATCCAGGATACAGGAAGTAGAGTCCAAGAAGTAAGAGTATCTAGTATGGGAATAGTTAAGTTAAATGGTTTGTTGTGTATCATTTCATTTTGATTAGTTATAAGTTATTTAGTAGATTGGGAACACTGTGAGCAACAGAATTAAACATTTCACGAAAAAGAAAAATTTAGAAATTAGACGACTCTGAGATACGTACATATATTGAACATCTCTTATAATAATAGAAGTATCTTAAATTTGGCATTGAAAATGCTTCATCGCATTTATTGGTTGCAACTTGACCAATTTGTTTACACAAGCTACGACTTGTACACAACATGTAGAAACATATAGAAAAAAGATACTCACGGAAAGGGTTGTAAAGACAAAGATGGATGCGTATATCCATGGTTCGATCTCCAGTGTTGTTCTATTTATTTTGGTTCTTCCTACTACTGATTAGTATAAGTGGAGGAGGAGGAGGAGTGTGATATGTTTTTTTTATTATTTACTAGGTAGTAGGAGTAGGAGTAGTTGTTGTCTGTGGTCGCTACCAAGGCAACACTTTTGGGTTGTTGTTGTTCTTTTGTTTGTTCTAATGAGAGAGAGAGAAAGAAAAAAAAAAGTTTCCTCTTTCCTGCTTTTTCTCTGCTCTCATTATCGTGGGTATATTGATTCATTTACTCTTATAGAGGCATACACAACAACCTCTCTTTTTGTATCTACATATGGTATATGTATGTACCTACACAGTTAGCCTTTACTCAACTTAAATAATTATTTATGACTATTTCATAATCATGAAAATGCCCCAATAAAAATAAATTACCTAAATATGTAAGAAGCATTTCCTCTTTACGTTGAAATCCAAATTGAGCACAAGGGACTGCATCAAATGAGTGAGTTAGGGATTCCAAATAAAGTATAATTGACTCATGGATTTTTTGGGATCGATTCGCCGCCGTATTTCCCCTCCCTCCCCCCCCCCCTCCCTTCAAATTATCCTCTCTAATAATAAATTCTCAAAAGCTCAAATATCCCTGTTTCGGCCACTGTATAGTTTACCTCATCACCATAGCAAATTAGATGAGTCATCTGCCAACACATTAAGAAATTACATCATAGAATTGATTCTTTTGAGAGTTTTTACTTTGTGGATTCATTTATAAGTATTTTATCGATATTTCAATATTTATCAATATTTCAATTACTTAGCCATGTTTCGCTAAGTAATTGGCTAAGTAAAAATTTCTTTTTATTTTCATTTTTTTTTTTTTTTGCGGGGGGAAGAAAAAAAAATGTTGATTCCGTTATTTATTTAACAAAGTTTGGATCTTGTTCTTGAGGGGAGTAAAATATGGGTTGCTATGAACGAGTAATTTTATCTCATTACTCATTAATTCAAAAAGATTAAAATCTGCTGCCTCATATTGTGCAGCAGATTTCATTTATAATTTGATTTATTTTATGTCTACACATATTTAGTGTTTTTTTGGGGTTTTTTACAAAGTTTGATCAAATACCCATACTATTCACCTGAATCTTGCACACATTTCAATATTTCTGCTTGAGTATTTTTATTCAACCGATACCCATTTTTTTTTTTGATAGAATAAAATAAATACTCTGTAGAATTTTCCGAATTCCGTTTTAGTTCAATTAATTCAATACCCTCTTTTCATATTGTATACGTCAAATACCTAAATCGGCAGATTAATCAGTAGGGGTCAAGCTCTAATACAAACTTTAAGTCGTATTTGACAAACCTCTTAAAATAATATATAACTATACATATACATATATATAAATCTTCCTTCCTCTTTTTCATTTATAACTTAAGTATGTTTCTCACTCTAAACGTTTTTTATTTATTTATTTACAGACGCCTCATCAAAACCTATCTACCCAAAAAGAAAGAAGAGGAAGACTATCAGTAAGTCATTCGAATTCATTACTTTTTTTGGCTTCTATGGAGTAGGTGTAGGAAGAAAAAGAAGAGGGCCTTGAGTAGCCCTTAGTTGGGTATTTGTTTTTGTATATATATATATATATATATATATATATATATATATATATACAAACATTGACAATGAATACTGTCTGTATTGTGCAGAAATACTTGTTGGTATTGACCTAGTAGTTAAAGGAGGAGAATAGACATTCATTCAATGGTTGATTAGTTGACTTTTTCATGATCATCAACATATCATGTAGAAGTCTACCTTGCAATTCTTCCTACCTTCTTTATATATATATATATATATATAATTATAAATAAATACATATAAAAGAAGTCAATTTCATATTTAGTAGCAGGTCATGAAAACTGTTATCAATATGAAGGATTTCTGCAATCTTTTATCTTGTTATTACTATTTTATTTGCCTATTCATTTGTTTGCTTCAAAGAGAAGTTACATATTTTATTTATTTACCCTGTAATTAATTTATTTATTGTTAGTCATTCCCTAACTGATAAGAGGTTCTTCTTTTAAAAAGAAAAAAAAATATTAAAACTTGTTCTATATTTGTAAATAGTGAAGGTTTTTTTTGTTTTTTGTTTTTTTTGTAAATGGCGGATATGTAATTTATCAAAAGCAATATATTTTTTTCTTTGATTCACCCTTTATTTATATACATAAATTTATTTGACATTTAGAGTAAAATGTAATATTTGGCATTTCTCGTAGAGTTAGTTGACTCATTTTCCTCCATATGCTTTGCTTATATTATCATGACATATATATATATATATATATATATTTGCTAGAAAAGAAAAGTTTGCACTGAATAAAGAGCGATAAGTTTTTATTTCAACGAGCAAATATTTCAAACTAGTGTCATGTTGTGTTTGATGATGAAGGTTCTAAACCAATTATATTAGGTAGAATATGTATTTTGACTGGGACTGTGATTGAAAAAATATAGAAAACAGATTTTGTGGGTCCAAGTATTCCCCTCTAATTGGTCTGATAAAAGAAGTACTATTTGTATGTAGGTAGGTACTGATATGGTCTGGCTCAACATTTACTCAAGGAAGGCTATGTGTAAATATTAACGCCCTTAGACGGACAACAGATCAACCAAATTTGCTTTCCCTTCACATTATTAAGTAATTATTCATTATAGAGAATAATTTATTAATTTTATACAGAAATTTGTCAATTTAAATGTTAAATGTACCTCATGCATACTATATATATATATATATATATGAACAAAATCCCTGCAAAATATTATTATAAGCTATTCATTTGAAGTTTGTCTCCGACGTAAATCGTTCGAGTCGAGTTGATGGGAAAAAGAAAGAAAGAAAGAAATGAATGTAGAACATGTACAAGATATTCTGTTAACTGCTAATTTCATAGTTTGAAAACAATGGGGAATTATACATACAAGTGTGCACTTTGACCCCAAAGAGGACTGTTGATGTTTGTATTATTATTTCCTGAATAATAAGTGATGCTTAAAAATGTTGAAGAGATCCATAAAATGTAAAATATATATGTAGTTTAAAAATGAACTCACACTTTGAGTTGAGTTGAGTCGAGTCGAACGAATTCAACGACTCAACACTATTCATTTCACATTTTGTACCCCTCCCTCAAGACATAATATTAATTTCTTATATAAATAAAGAAAATAAGTATGACGCAACTCTTTTTTAGTTATACTGTAGATCACGAAATGAATTTTTTGACAATTTATATATATATATATAAAACGTAATCAACCTGCCTTGATTGGTTTTAATTCTTTAATTCATTCTTCCCCTCCTCTTCCCTTTGCACAAGAGGACGAAGAAGTAATCACGAAGTGTCTCTTTTTTTGTGTGTGTGTGTGTGTAATTAAAGGCACTAAAGGAAAAATACGTTTTTTTACTAATGATTTGTATTAAACACTATTTTCACTTTTATGTGTAGATGTTTATTTAAATACGATAAGTCTATGTTTGTACTCATATATTTCCGCTAAAATTGAATGGTTTTGACGAGCATATGCAAGGTATATATTTAGTTCTTTGATCATCTATAGGGGGAATGTCGATTTAAGTACCTACGTTGTAACAATATAAATATTTATTTAATATATAAAATAGATATAAAAGAACCTCATTCCTTTGTGTCGTTTCTCCATGTCGTCTGTCAGGATTCGTTATTTTATATCTTTATATATATATATATATATTTTTTTTTTTGAAGGGTATAAGTTGTTATAACTTATAACATGTCCTCTGGACACAACCTTTCATATTATGCTCCTATATATATATATATGTATACAATATATAAATTATTTCATGTCAATATGTATTACATTATTATCTTTATTAAAGGAACATGAGAGGAGGGAGACTACGAAGGGGTCTGGGCATTTAAAGGTTTTTCCACTACTCACCGATAGGAATCAACTTAATATTGTTTTATACTTAAGTAGATTTAAATCTACTTTCACTCACATTTAAGTTTCTTTTTATATATGTACATACATACCAATAATGGCTGAACGGATTTATTAATTATTGGTGCTTTTTGAGAGTAATAATCGATTATTTATCGGTAATATTAATTTCAGTCAGCTGATATATGTATACATATGAATTACTCATGGGTAGGAATGTAAATAATATGCAAATGGGGTGTGTAAAATAAAAAGAAAATAAAAAATTAACCTGGTAACTCTGACAATTTGACGAATGTTGAGAGGGAAGCAGCTTGAGCTGTCATGACGTTTTACTGGGCTACAAGCTGCTATTCTTCATTATATATCTATACAAATGAAGACATCAATAATAAATAATAACATTATTTTTACTATACATAGATGAGAGGCAGAAAATTAACTGAAATTAATGTCAGGAAATTATATGTATAGTTTTAACTAATAATAATTATACGAGGACTTGAGCCTTTTTGTTTACATTTTATTTGCTTTATTAACCTTATGCATATATTCCTTCATGCGAGATCTTTACATTCAGGTGGATGTTCTCCCCTCAGTAGTAATAAAGGAAAAATGATAACAGCTTTGGAAAACAAAAGGTACTGTTGTTCTAAGAGCCAACTCCACAAAGTCTCGCACTCGGCATTTTGCATATTATTTACATTCCTACTCTCATGGGTGGTGGAAGGTACATTCATAATTGAAATAAATTTCTGATTTGAATAAAAAATATTATGTTTTTTTTATTCTGAAATCATTACTCACTGGAGTAATATTCCTTCATGTATGAGGAACGTATGAGTTAAAATTTCATATTAAATTTATTATTAATAATAATAATGAATAAATGTCCCTTAATGTAGGGTTGAGGATAGTTGATATATTGATATATGTACTGATCGAGTCAGAAATAAAAAGTTTCTTCTCAAAATTAAATTAATTAATTATTAATTCTTTGAAAAATGTTTGTATATAAAAAAACAAACGAGTAGTTAGCCTTTTTAAAATAAAAAATTATAAAAAGCAAGTTATTCATCAGATATTATTACTTAAATTCTTTATTTTTTCTCCAAATACCTAATTGCTATTGATTCCATAGAATCCATATCGGTTGAGGTCTACCTAAGTAATTTTTAATAAAAAAAGTGATTAATGGTGTTATTTTAATAGATATCTACTTTTATATATATATATATATATATTCATGGATTTTATTAATTAGCCTTTCCTTCTCACTTTATTATTTTGTTGAAAGAAACCATAGCTCATGGTATGTGACTTAACCACGTTTAGAACAAGTACGACTCTAATATTTTTCTTTCTTATGGTTATCCATTTTTTTAATTTTTTTTTTCGCATTTCTAAATAATATGATCGTTAACCCCGTCAGAATAGACTATGCGGTTTTGCTATTATATATATATATATATATATATATATTAGTAAAACCACTATTGACTGTGGTTGGTTCTTTTGAGAATATAATGTAAAGGCTCACATAGATGCATACACCTGTTCCATAGCTGGTTGAGTTTGTTATCATTATCATCACTACAAGGTTCTAACGAGTCGTCTTTTTTCTTGGTTTCCCTCTAGATTTACATGTACCAAAGCTTACAAGAAACTACTCAATGAATTGGGAGATCAGGCAGGACAACATGAACTCATTGCTGAGAATTTGAGCTCCTCTGTGGCTCAAGAACTCTCCACACTAGTCAAGCAACTCAAGGATGATAGAAGAAAGGTAGCTGCTGCTATAGTGTCTTGATGAGAGAGGTTTAACTCATATTTCCTTTTTTGAATTTATTTTTATCATTAGTATTTGATGGAAGGAGCCCGCATTGGTGCTCAGCTTCAGTCCTCCCTTGCTCTCTTGGCCAAGACAAAAGAAAAATATGAAAAGGCTTTTGGTGCCTCAGAGCGGGCATTAGAAACGTATCGGAAGATTGACAATGATTTGACTCTTTCGAGAGCAGAGGTTGAGAAGCATCGCATTGCCGCCACCACAAAGAATCAACAGTGTGAAGAGGCCAAGAATGAGTATGCGAATCAATTACAGAAAACGAATAACCTTCAAGTAAGTTAAATTCGAGTTCTATGTAAATATTATTAAGAATTCTTCTTCGTAATATGTATGTAGTATGATGTACTTAATAATTATTCTAAATTATTTCCCTAAATTACAGAACAAATATTACAATCAGTTACTCCCTGCCGTGTTTCAAAATCTTCAGGATTTAGACGAGAGACGGATCAAGTGCATTCAGAATTTTATTAACAAAACCGTTCATACGGAGCAAGATGTGATTCCCATCATTTCTCAGTGCCTAGAGGAAATGTTGAAATGTGCAGACTCGATTAATGAAAAAGAAGACTCTTGTCTCGTGATAGAGCGCTATAAATCCGGATTTTCACCTCCAGGAGATCATCCCTTTGAGGATTTGAGCTCCAACTCCTCCTCTACTTCCTCTTCCTCACATAATAATTCTCATGATAGCTCATCTGTCAACGGATCAAATACGTCCATTCAAAATCAGTCAGAGAAAAGAACCATCCTGGGTACAATTACGGGTGGTCGTGTCAAAAAACGCTCTGGCATTTTAGGACTTTTTACGAATAGTAAGGTACGCGAAGGAGTTTGGATTATTATATTAAATTGTCTTATACATCACGTCTTTTTATTATTATTATTATTATTATTATTACTATGTATTTTAATTATTCATAACAGTTTGATCTTTAGAGGTTATTTTTCTCTTTTTTTATCTCTCTTTTTTTTTCTCATTTCATCATCAATATTTGGGGAATTATTCCTGATTAACATTTACTCTAATTCCACAATTTCCCCACTTGTTTCTCTCTCTCTCTCTCTCTTTTCATATTTTACCCATTCCAACAAACCTTTTTTTCAAAATTCTCTTTTGAATTTACAATCTTCCTTCCTTCCTTCCCTCTTCTTGTTTCACATGTAAGTAATAAAAACAAAACACAAAAATCGCTTATTCTTCCTTAATTATAATTGCTTGGCTTTTAAATTTCTTCTTCTCATCTAAATACTTAGGGGGGAAAACCCTAAAAACTGCATGTTCCAAACAAATTATAATCATACACAACTTTTTTCTCTCTCGAAATTATCTTTCTCTCTCTCTCTCTCTCTCTTTATACATATATATATATATATGTATTTATAAGTAAATAATATAAAATATACACTCTCTTACTAAGTTGATGACTTTGAATCAAGTCCATGAATTAAGTGCAGGTTTGAAGGACTTGTCCAGACAATGATATGTGTGCCCTTACTTATGTAATATGTACCTACATACATCATTTGTTTACATACCTTAAAAGGTGTGCTATTCAACTCATCAATTCATTTGCATGAAACTCTAGGCTAAAAATATTTTTATACGTAATAATCTCTTTCTATAATGATAAAATAATATACCTAATCAAAGGTTACATCATTATGGGGTTTTTTTTCTTTCTTTTTTCTGATTACATTACTAGATATATATTGTTAGATTTCTTGTTTTCTCAAGATGTACACACCTAGGTATTAATGTGTATGGATTATACTAATTGTCATTTTTATATAACTATGTCGCGACTATTCCAGGACGCTACAAATAATTATTATGCTTCACGCTATGAACAAAACCTTTTCTCTCTCTTTCCTTCTTTTTGCATGTTTGAGAATGTACACCTAATAAGTCTTGAATACATACATGACTTTGTTATCAAGCTTACGTCTTTCTTTCCAAGCTTAGGGCTTGGCTCTTTCTCTCTCTCTCTCTCTCTTTCTAAAGAGACAACTTTTTTTTTATATACCAACTCTAATAACTTGTTTTTTTTTTACCATTGTTAGGGCTCATTAAATAATTTATCTGAAAAGGAGGACTTTTCAGAGTATCCACCGAATCAAAGACGAAAAAAACTTCAGGCTAAAATTGATGATATTACAACAAAAGTAAGGGGATCCTTTATGTCCTGGTGTTTGATTATTATTATTATTATTATTATTTACTCCTCAGGTTTGTCAGGAAACTGCAGCTAGAGATGGACTCATGAAGATGAAACAAGTATATGAGGGCAATCCAGCCCTTGGTGATCCAATGTCAATTCAGGGGCAATTAACTGAAAACGGCCATCGGTTAGATAAACTCAGAGCTGAACTTAAGAAATATCAAGTAAATTTTCTGAATGACTTCTTCTTTATATATTCTATTTATTTATATATATATTATTTTTTTGCAGTCCTTTCTAGATGAATTAACAATCACTCGGATTCCAAATTCCCCAGCGGGAACGACACTCACTGCTGTACGAAGTTCGATAAATAACAATAACACTAGTAATAATAATAATAGTCTTGGTTCTCCCGCTATCAACACGAGTACACCCACATCCACAGGAGTTGTTGTTCCTCGCCGAAGTTCCATTTCGGATGAAACAGAGTCACTTAGTCGCTCTGCATCAGACTCTTCCGTTACTAATCCAACTCAAAATCATAATAAAAACTCTAATTTAACAACTCCACTTCATTCACATGGGTAAGGACCTTTTATTCACTCTTGGCCCCTGTAAACTATAATGATGTACATTTCTTAAAATGAATCTCAGATTAATATTATAAAGTGACAGTATTTCATTTTCAAAAAAGATTTTTTAAATCCATTTTGTAATAAACTAACTATACATACATACCTATATGTAAATATGATTTTTTTTATTATTATTTTAAAAAAAAAAAAAAAAATATTGTATCAATTATTTTTTTGTTGAAGCTTTGTTCTCATTGATTTGTTTATTTCTTTTCTTCTCTTTTTCTTAAACAACTAATATTAATAATTTATAATATGTATTTGTACACGACGACTGACTGTTTGAATGAGTTCTGGGTGTGGTTTTGAGCACATATTAACATGCATATGTAGGTATATATCCATATTTGAAACCCCAAGTAATCTTGAGCATCCTGCACTAAGAACTCATAATTGTACTACATTTTAGTCATATTTATACTAATGTTGTATACTATTACATAGTTTTTGACCAATTCCCCTGTTGTTACTTTACAAATTAAAGGTCTGAACCCATCAGGAAAGTGACTTGTCGAATCCTGAGTCCAGTGGTTAAAAAGGAGGAAAGTAGTAAGATCAGGTAAAGGACAAAGAAAGAAATCTTCACTCAAAAGTGAGATAGTTCTAAGTTCATCCCCATTGATTAATTAATTATTATTGAAATATATATATTCAAATGCTCGTTCTTTCCTTTATTTATTTATTTATTTATTACTATTCTTTATGTTTTAGTTGCCTTCGTCTGCTTTTTAAATACCGTTTTACCTCATTTTTTGCTAATTGTATTTTATTAACTCATTATTGCTAGTTTTTTGTTTTTAACTTTTGATTCATGTGTTTCATAAGAGAAGGGGGGTAGTGGTACTCGTCCTCTGGCACTGCTGCTCTCTAGTCATTGTTATGTAATACAATTTTGTATCTGTAAGAATTCTTTATATATATATGTATTATCTCTCACCTAATATTATATATCTAATGGTGGTATCCTATACATACATACATACATATGTACTAAGAATACTTACAAGTTCATTTCTACTTAGCTTCAACTACATACAGTTTATAAATCTAGAGCATTTGAATAAAGAACCTATCATATCTAATTATGTATTAAAGTATTATCTCTTAAAAACAGCAACTTCAGGGTAAAAAGCAATATATATGTACATATAGATATTTTTTATTTATTTTTTCAACGTAAATCAAAAATGTGTTTATGTTGACTGACTCGAAAGAAACTTGACTCGTCATCATAACTACATATCTTATATTATTATTATTATTATTATCTTTGATATATTTCAAGTGATGATGATGATCCTTTGAAATTTTATACTCAATTCTGAAATTGCTTACGCATGATTTGCTTAAAATATGTTACGTACATAATATTTCCATGTATGTATATAAAAAAATGCATTCCTTGCTCAAATATTCCAATCATCATCCCCTCCTCATCCTCCTACTCTTCCTCCTCAACCATACGTTCACTACTACTACAACAATATCTCTATGACCCATCATTCAAAACTACTCCCTCCTTGTTTCCAAATCAGCATCTAACATACATGCATACATATATATGTATTAGTATTTATATAATATTTGTATATAATTCATTTTATTGTCATATTTAACATCATGCTGGTAGGCAGCAGGAAAGGGGCGGGCAGCAGCTTAATTAGATGATGAGTCTACCTACCTATGTATGTATGTCCTTGTAGGATCATACATAAATGTATAAAAAGCATGGCGGCATTCCATCATCCTTACATAGCAATTAGCAATCCACCATTGTTAACTCTTCTATTATTTCCTTAGTTCCTCGAACAGTCCAGAGTCTGGTATGTCTTCGATGAGCCTACCTAGCAGCGATCAAGGATCCTCAACTGCACGTGTCGACGATGATGATGACGACGATGATGATAGTGAATTCCTGGATCCAGAGCCACTTCCACCCATTGGAAGATGTAGAGCCGTGTATGCCTTTGTTGGTATGTGACTCTATTATTTTAATAACTACATATTATGTCTATTTATTTTTGATGATATTCTAGTTACAAGTGAAGGGAGCATTCCCATGGAAGAAAATGAGGACTTCTTAGTTATCGAACAGGATCAAGGGGATGGGTGGACTCGTGTACGAAGGACCAACTTAACGAGCATGGACTCCTTGCCTGAGGGATTTGTTCCTTCTTCCTACATTAATATATACGAAATGTTTGATGACCCATATCCCATTTAATTAGATTTTCAATCATAACAATGATGATAACTATATGTATAATTTTTTTTTTTTTTTTCTTTGACCTTCCATTTTTTTTTTTTTTAAATACGAAGAATCAATCATCTTAAACCCCCTCCCCCCTTTCCTTTTTTTATTGTCATTCTATGTCAGTCCCCCTCTTTGAATCCACGACATCATCATCACCTCGTTTCTAAAGTCAAAAAATTATTATTGAATCAGGTGCTGTAATAGTTGTATTGTGTAATAGCAATCACTTTAACGTATTGGTGGGGCGGGGTGATGATTCTTTTTCTCCCTTGGATCGGTGGCCATATTGTCTTCTCTGTTAATTCTGCTACTTCTTCTACTACTACTCTTTGTGATAGTGTTCAAACTCCTGTTAACTTTTAAATTTAGATAGCTAGAAAGGGAAAAATGTCTCAAATACTTATTATTTCACAAAATTTTTGCCTCTTAGATGCATTGATCATTAACTAATTATGAATGCAAATCATATTTATGTAACAAGTATTTACGTATATATCATATATTTTTAAAAAATGCCTGTTTTTTGTGTCAAATTATGTAAAGTCAATTAGAGGCTTCCTCCATTTTTTTTTTTTTTCCTCAAGATTTTTTCTTTAATATACCATATTGTTTTTTGGCCATCAAAACAATGTATTTGAAGATCTTCCCATGCTTTTACCCATTTTTCCTTTCTTGAATTGTATTTCCCTATAATTTTATTATTATTATTACGACTATAATGTCACTATCAATCGTTTAATAACAAAACTCAAGTATATTACTACGGTTTGATAATAGTTACAATATATGCGTTTAATTTGGATTACTTCAACAATAATTGAATAATGATTATAAAAACTTGTAATGCGATGAACTGTTACATAATAATTTGCATAAAAAGTTAACAACTAGGATATAACATTAATGGGGGGATAGAAATTTTGCTAGGGATGCATTATCCCTGTTTAATAGTCTATGACCCTCCTTGAGGGCCTTTAAAATTGAATCAAATTTGTCTCTGTTAACTGTGGACCGAGCACTATTGGAGCGATTAAAGGGCTCCTCCATGAGTACATAGGCTTCCCATTGACGTGGAATACCACCGAAACGTCTTGCCCACCCTTGGCACTGGCGACTATCCAGTCTCTTCCCTGTGCGTATGGAGCCAACGTCCCTAGAAAAGTCGAAGTTCTCCGTATAGTAAATAAAAAAATCTTTGAGCAGCAATCGGAGACTCATGGAATTACTTGAACTAAAATTAACATCTGGCTCAGTCTTAAAGGGCAAATTAAATATATCGCTCACTGAGAGCTCATCTCTGTAGTAAGAAGGGCCAATATCATGTAACACAGGGAGAACGGGTGGGGATACTCCATTCTGGAGATAGTGGATGAGCATGAGGATAAGAGTAAAACTAGAAAGGGTCATGTCTTTAGCATCATTGATCCCATAATTGGCAGCCCAGGCCTTAATCACAAAGTATAGTGGCTTAAAACGATTGTCTAGTTTGGTGTAAGAGAAGATAAGATGGGAGTTACGGATTCCTGTGGGATCATTACAACTGATATCCACTTCAATATGTTCTCCAGTATCGGAAACATTAGTAAACTTCAAAATAGGCACTTTAGCAGGAATAATAAGAGCGTCTCGAATGTACCAATCGGTACGATTATTTTTCAGCCACATGCGAAGAGTAGATAGGAGATCCATTTGTTTCTGAAATCTAGGGCAGTAAATTGATAAATCCAAATCACTTCCTTTGCGCGCAAGACCGTTTATTGAGGAACCAAATATCATAACTCGTGCGTTTGGATCCCTCGATTTATTAGTGATTGTGGAGAGTAATTGAGACCAAATGTCAAACTTTGCCTTGTACTCACTGGATGAAGGAACTTCCTTACAAAAGTAATTATAAATATCCAAGGAGTTAGTGTCAAGGTCTTGGGATGGTCTAGCGGAGGTAAAGAGTGGAATGAGGTAGTGAAGTTTTCTATCCAATCTTTGAAGAGGGATCGCATGAGTTCTGGACTTTTTCTTGGGTTGATCCTCCCTTCCTCCATGGCTCTCATCCCTACTCCTTCGTTTCCTCTCGTTGTGGCTCATCTTCCTTCTTCAAAATTATATCACAAAAAAAACATTTAACGACTCCCTTGGCCTCAGGACTGAGATGTAGGGAAATAAATTGGCTGAGGCTTCCTGGAATTACAAAGAGGACAAATCTATTTCAGAGGGGCTTGTAATAAAATATGTACTTATAATAACATTACTCAACTAGCTAATAGCTATACGGACTATGATCGAATAAACACGTTCTATGTATATAGACGGAGGGACACTCCGGTGACGTCATGGAATAAAATAATAACCTGTGTTTTTTTAGCTAGCCCTGCTAAACTAGCTAGGTAGTTGTATCAATTATATATTATACAAGAGGTTTAGCTAAGTAATAATAATAAACAATAACATAGGGGAGACCGCGTGCGCGGTAAAGTTGGTTGCTACAATATAATATTAATATGGATAATTAATTAATTAATCAACATTATTAAGATGACTACTATTAGTATGTATTTAGAAAATGGGCACTTCATGTAATCTGCAATTAATGAAAAATTCATGAATATCATTTTCAAATTTGTTGTACTCCTTAAGTAATTTTATAATCAAAAGCTACAAAGTCAATATAGTTTGCTAGTTATGATAACAAAAGTCTAGGATGTCACCATACGGAAGAACGAATGAAGATTGACTCATATGAAAAAAAATTATTTTTGTTGTTAAATATTTATTTATTTGTTTATTACACGACGTGCTTTTTGGAATACACAAAATTACATTGTATTCTCCCTTCAGTTGTTTTACACCAGTTGACTCATCTGATTTAAAACCATAGACTTTACATGCATTAAGAACTCAAAAAGAGAATTATTATTATTATTATTAATGATTTTGATATAAATATAATATAATAGATTAAATCAAGGGTTGCGCGCCCTTTTTGAATATTATACAAGTATTAAGGAATGATTAATATATTGGTAGAGTTTATCAATGTATAGTATATCTAAACAATATCTCTGCCAAATATTAAAAAGTTGGCAACAAGGAACATACGGAAGGCCATATATTTTTCCAAAATTTCCCTTTCCCATATGAGAGTCGAGGTTGCGAGTGTACAAAAAAGCTCGTCGTGTGATGACTTTTTTTAAAATGGTTTAAAGCATGGATGGGCAACCTTTGATCACTTGTGGGCCAAATTATGTTTTCCAAGACTGACTGCGGGCCAAGAGCCCTAATTATATATTTGCAAAATATGTATGCATACATAGTTATACTTATTTTATACCATACATATAATCAATTATTAAACAACCGATTTTATCATTTATGATTTTTTATGTTGATGGGTAACTTTTAATAGAAGGATGATTTTTTTTAAAGTTATATGATAATTATAGATTTCCGATGTCTCCACGGACCGTAGGTTGCCCGTGCATGGTTTAAAATATTCGTACATTTATAAATAGATAAATCCCAGGGATTGAATTGGATCTTCAGTAAATGAATGGATTGATTCTTCATAGTCAATAAATAGAAAAATTACTATCAAATAATATTATACATACATAGAAGCAGAAGCGATCCCAATAAAATTAATTAATCAACTAAATCATATTAATTAATCTCCAATCAATTTGTAGAAAAGACTTCAAATTTTAGGTCGAAATAAAGTCATACGTTATGGTTGTCATTGAAAGGACAATAAGCTAAACAACATGTCCTGATCTCTCCTATCCCGTGACTAGATACTATATACAGACAAAAGTACATGTAAAATGGTTCATCCAAATACATAATTGATGTTATAAATTATATAAATTACCTTTGAAGTTATAAATTAATTAGCTTGAAACTGACGAGTTATAATATAGATTAATTATATCCTTTTTTAACAAATTAAATATATTTATAATGTATCGTTGAGTCATACTTTTATACTAAAAGTTTTGATAAAAAATAATAATCTGCCATTCACTTTTTTGTGGAGTACATTGCAGGGTTTTTTGTTTTTGTTTTTTTTGTGCATTTCCCCTCTAACAGGCATGAATAGTAGGACTATAAAGCTATTCATTGTAATTATGAGTTATGATTTAATCATGTGTTTTCTTTGTTTTGATTTTTTGTGGATTTTTCATTTTGATCCATCACCTTGTCCCCCCCAAAATCATAATATGTGTTGTTGTTTTATCAGAGACATATATGTTTAATAATATAATTATTATCATACTATTGCGAGAGTAAAATTTTCATCAAATGTTTGGATAGAGTATCAAAATTCAGAAAAAGTAATTATGATAAAAACAATCTAGGGCTTGGAATATACACAACATATAATTCTCCCGTAAGATATTTGCTTTCAAAGAAAAAAAAATATATTTAAATGTAATGAAATTTCATATTTTTTTTTTTATAAATAACAAAAATTAATACAATTTTATTATTTAACAATAGTCTCTCTTTTTAACTTGAGAGCCCATTATAGACTTTTAGAGCCCGCTATGGAAATTTTTTGTCAAACACTAAATATTTTGTCTCGTCATGCCTGTTTTTTTATATTAATAAATATATTTGATTAGTAATCTCACCTTTCTTGAGAAACAGATTTTTGGTCTCATTTGGCAGCCAAATCAAATTTTAAATAGCGTGCGACCTTTTCAAGATAAATAATAATAACATATGTGATCCAGTCCACGGATTAAGAGTCTACATATAGAGGACATACATACATATATGTATATATTGATTTTCATATAATATGTAGACGTAAATCCCTGTTTTTATTCGAGACTTAAAAATAAATTGATTTCTTTAAAATGAATTAATTTGTTCTCAACTTAAAAACAATAAGTATATATTATGAGGACTCCGTCATTATTATGGCTTTATTCATGAAAAATATGGGATAAAAAAAATTAAAAAGACCATTGATGAAAGGGAAGGGGTTTGATTTACATCAAGTCTTATGTTAGAGTATTGAAATATAATATTATATAATTGAATAGTAGGAAAATGTATAAATAAACATTGGCATTCTGTTTTATTATATAAATTAAGTATCATTTAACCATTTGAACCATCATCAGAAAACTCTATTTCCTCTTTGACCTCCTCTGAATCTTCTTCACAACTACTGGATTCATTTTTTTCAAATTCATCATCATTATACAAATCCTGTTCCTCCTCCTTATTTTGTTTTTCTAGGCCATCTTCAAGGAAATTTTTATCCTCTTTACTTTTCCTTCTCCTTGATAAGGACGGTAAATTCTCTTCCGAGCGACCTCGTACAACTCGTATCACATCGTCTGCTAATTTTCTATCAAGTCCTGCATCCTTTTTTAACAAATTAAAGAGTTCTTTATCAGAATAGATATCTAAAACATCATCACATGAACGAGATCGATAGAGTTGATTCGGAGGAGCTACTGAATTTGAAGAAGGACGAGAGACTCCTGGCCTCCGCTTTCTTCTACTACTGCTACCGGCAGAGCTGAGACGTTCTCTACATCTACCGCTACCATCTTTTTGAATAGAAATTGGTGGTGGAGGTCCTTTGACCGAAGTAATTCCTAAATCTTTCTTTAATTTGACCATCATTTCTAAAGCTTCTCTTCGAGATGTTTCCTTTTGGTATTGAATTAATCGTGATTCGAGGATCCTTTAAAAAAGTTAAGATAATTATATGTATGCATAATCATATGTTATATTATTTTATGAACATATACCTATATACATGCATGCATGCAGATATGTATATAAATAACTAAATATTACATGTACATAGATGGTTACATTACATAGATTACAAGGATGGTTGACTTTGATCAATTATTAAGATGTCGTGATACATAAGTTTCTTAAGTGCAATATCTCATAGTAAATATCGATTTTTTTTTACTTTTTAAAATATCTCTATTGATTAATAATATATGTATAGATGTATACAAGATAACATCTATACAAATGCTTGATCCTTACTTATTTAAACTCTTCGGAGAGTAGGCTCCCTGTGCCAAAATATCCGTAGTAACTTCATTTAAATATCTCAAATAGGTAGATAATTCAAACTTTGAGGAATTCCCACCCACAGTATGACCCTCATAAAAACCCATGGAAGGGCGTCTTCTATGTCGAAAATGTGTTTTGGTTGGAGTGTGCTGTCGACTACTTTCACCAGCATATGCAGAGTCTTGACTCGATTCATTGTCTGTTGAATGTGGAACATGATTTATTCGAAGTGGATTCTGATGATGAGATGATGTTGAAATATTGTGAAGTCTTTCAGAAGAGGCCGATCGTCTTGGATGTCGTCCTCTTGGTCCCTGAGAATATAATATAATTAATAATGTATGTAGATCTATAATATTATAGCACTTTAAATAATAATTAATATTGTTTAAAAATAATACCTGATAGTGTTTTGAACCCAAGAGAGTAGATTTCACTTTTGAAAGATCTGGAAGGGGATAGTCCATGCGTCGATGTGAGGACGCAGATCTTTTACTTCGATTACTCGAAGAAAGGGATCGAGTTGAACCCCGTAGTCCATCATTCTTTTCTTTCTCTTTTATCACAACTGAGTTCAAAAAATCATCTATTTTCCTGGATAGTGCTGAGGATCGATGAGAATCTGGTAGAGAGGAGAGTCTAGAGGAGGGAGGAGCTCTATCTAAACTATTTCTTCGTTCTCTTTTAAAAGTATCCTCAAAGATTATAGAGGGACTCTTTGTAGAATCTTCATAAAGTCGATTAACAAAAACAGTTCGTCTTTTGGTTCTCCGCTGAGGTCGAGATTTAATTATTTCTGGAGAGGGTTTGGCCCCATAAATTCGTTGAAAATATCGTTGCATGGTTGGATCAATCATCCTGGATACCAAAATTATTGTCCCCTATTCATTTTCGTTCATATAATGCTTGTTTGCTTGCTCTATCTCTCTCTCCTCTTGGGCTCCGTCACTCTTGACTTTACATTTAACTGTGTATGTATTTATTTACTATGATTATGAATTAATATTTAAAATCTATCTATATATCGTAGTCATGGATACCTTTACGCTACAAGAAGGAAAGTCGGTTTTTGGAGAGTGAATGAGTAAGTGAGAGAAAGAGGAACCCTTTTCACATTGTATATACGCTTTATTCTCGTATACATAGATTCCGTAAGGTAAGGTATGTTAGTTGAAGGTGCTTTCAAAACGATAATTCATGACTAATATACATATATATATATATATATATATATATATTACTACCAGTAGAAAAGAAATCCTTTTGTTCCTCAAGTCTCATGTAGGTGCATAGTCAGATATTATATCGATTTTAGGGAATCGCATAATTTTAAATCAATTACGCTATACACCTTGTTTAATATAATTATTGATAAATATACATAATATAATATGTAAGTGCATCGTCGTTGTTAGAGCTATAATCTACGAGGAAAAGTTTTTTCGATGAAAGAAATGGATTCGGACTTATACATATTGTACCTATGTTCAATAAAATGTCGTGTGCAGTTATTTGATGCAAACAAATGATACACACACAAAAAAAAAACTTTAATGATTTAACTTAAGTCAATGAGATATCGTAAATAAAGAAAAAGGGAAAGTTCTCTCCAAAAGCATATCTTTGATGCTGACGAATGTACATATGTAGTGGGTATGGCAACATATGTATGTACTTAAAAAAAGGCTCCCTATTAATCGTCAATACATTTGCTTTGCTCTAATTTTGACTTGACAAATAACAGGGTTCCACTATTTGTAATAGTGTTATTAAGGGTTTAATTAGTCAAAGTGTGCTTTCTTTCTGTCCCTTTGTATAAATGAAGAGAAGTAATTCAACTCACATGACAAGTACCTTTGAAATAAGCTCTCACACTATTTCTTATACATAAATATATATTTGCTGAGAAAGACCTTACAAAGTCCGTCCTTGGAGTCAAATCCTAATCCTGAACGCCTTGTGAAAAAAGAAAATTTGAAAGGCCACTCTACTTTTTTTAACCTTCAGTAATGAAACCCTTTGTTTTAATGCGTGAGATGCTTGAATGTGAAATAATAATACATTAATTCATTAATAGTATTCATTATTTTGAACAATTTAATTGAGGCAAAAAAGCTCTTTAGATTTACCCAACTTAATGCACGGTCATGATGTTTTGAATAAGTGAATAATTAATTATTCAATTTGGAGTCAGATTTAGATATTATTTTGAATAGAAAAATCAAGGGATACATATAACACGTTATTAAACATAATGCCTGCCCAAGTTTAACATTTAGTAGAGAACATTTGTATGCTCATTCTAAATGAAATTGCCTTCAGATAAATTTAAAAAGGATCACAGCTCTATTCTTTGAATTTTATTGAAGAATTGTTTGTACAGTGGTTATTTTTAAAACTGAAATGTAGCACCAACTACACATTTCATGTCATTTATGTTCAATAATTAATTATTAATGAGTAGCTTTATGTCCCTCAGACCAATAAGTTCTTATCTTATATATATATCAACATAAATATATGTACACATAAGGCTTTAAATAAAAACATTCGACTTGATGAAGGGAATATGTGTTTTATTGAACATAAGCAAACAATTAAGCTACTACTTGATTGATTTATATTTATTTGACAAATTTATTTTGAGTACCTTTGAGGAGCAAATATAAACATATATAGTGCATCAAAGTCAATAGTTCCTTTGAATAGACAAATAAAACGAGTATGTATTAAATACAACTTGACTTTAATTAAAAATTAATTATTTAATAAATACACTATACAGCCTCCTCCTTTCGTTATTAAACATAACATAACTTAGGGATTTTGTTTTTTAAAGTAGGATGTGTGCTCACGCAATCAATGTACCTAATTCATAGAAAAGAGTGAAGTAACTTTTAAAATAATTATTAATCCATTCTCAGACTGAATATATATAGTAAATATAATCTGTGTTCAAGTAATATTTGAAAAGGAAACAAATTTAAATATTATCATTAATTTTTGCATATTTTGATAAATGTTCCCTCACGGCCGCGTCCAGAATGTCCCGTATCTTCCTTGTACCCTCTAAGGCCTCATCTATCACCTTTTCCAAATGATCCATATGAAATCTCTGCGACATTTCTAGGAGTACAATTTCTCCAGACTTGGGAAGAGCCGCCAAAATCAATTCAGGCCCTCCTAAGGAGTTCTCTAGCGTGCTTATATCCACTAAAGGTGTTTCTTTGATAAGAGAGGCAGAGCAGGCACATACATAGTCTCGTAGGGGGATCCCTGCGTGAATTAAAGCAAGGGTTGCGGCATTGACGGAGGCACAATAGTGTCCACCGTCCGTTTGAAGTACTTCTACGAATATATCGATTTGAGATCGGGGATACAGCTCCGTTTGTACACAGGCTGTAAAAGTTTGCTATTTTTAGTAGAAGACAAAAAATGGGAAATTAGAATGGAGTATTGCCTCTTGGGATCCTCAGAGTTTCATACATCCTCAAAAATGGATGGGGAAAAATAAGAGAAGTTGTTTTGAGATTCGATCCATTAGGGAAGGCAATGAAATGAAAAGAAAAGAGGAGCCGAAGAGGCAATACTAGGTAGGAGTCATTTGTTCCTTTAGATGAGCAGCCATTTCGAGGGATCTATTATCTCCACGCTGTCGCTGTTTCCGCTCAGCTGTAGAAAAGGCAGCACTTGAGAATTGAACATTTAGAATTGCTTCTTCTTTGGAGGAGTTATCCATGCCACGCGGTTCCCGAGGTCCGTAAACTGCCGCTAAAACTTTAGTATTCCCCATTTCCAAATAAGCAGAACCATCCGCAGACCATGAAAAAGCGCCTAAGCGACATCGTAGTCTTCGTAATTCATCGGATTTTCGACCATCCAATCGTAATCCCTGATCCGATAAGAGTTCCATGATATCTTCTCAGCTTCCTCTATGTATGTTGTTATTGTATTTCAAATATTTATTTTTGTTTATGTACAATGTGAGATATGTCACGTGGGCTTATTCTTAAATACACCACTCCTTTTAACTATTCATTCTGCAGGATTCATCGCTTTTTTTGTAAGATACGCACCTACATAAATAAACATGCTTCGATAAAAAATCATTTAAAATAAATGGGACATATCATTTTTTTTTTTAAATAGAGTAAAAATGGGAAAATCCGTATTTATCGACTAATATTAGTATATAAATATGTGAGAGCATCAATATCATGGTAATGAGATTGCCTACAATGATGCAATCCTGAGTGACGTAGATTGGATGAGAGTATAAACATGGATAAGTGAGGCATGTATGTCGCTAGATGGGAATTGTGTATTGGAAGAGAGAGCCTGATTGGCGGAGAGTGGAAAAGTCAAGAGTATTCCGCTGTTGTAAGTTCACGCTCTAGACAAAAGAAGAGAGAAGGAGAATAGCTAGCTAGAGAAAGGAAGGAAGGAAAGAAGGAAGGAAAGAATATGTTGGAGTCAGAAATGAATATGGCCTTTTTTCTTCTCTTCTTCTGACATTTTCATTTTCTCTGCTCTCCTATGAATTTGTGATAGAAGGAGGAGGAAGCTGAAGAAGAAGGAGCGTAAAATGTCCACCATAGACAACGAAGAGAATCCGAGCTTCCATCTTGGAAGATTTCATTTCTTCTCCAACTTTGATTCCGGAAATCTCGGACGAATAGAGACTCTCAAAGAGGATGAAATCCTTCCAGAGCTTAAGAAACGGTGTTCAGACGAGGATGAGGAGATTCCAGTTGCTCCTCCGCGCCCAAAGACGCGTCGTCGTAAGACAGAAGAAGAACGTCGAGGTAGCGCAAGGGCGAACCTTAAAGGGAACTTTAAATGCTGGACTCGACCCGACTGTGCGGGAACTCCATTCGAAAATGGGAATCGAACCTGGTTTTACTTTGGGATGAAAGTGAGCTTTGATGCAGAAGATGACTCTCCCGAGGACTGGAGCCTTCGATTTAATTTTCAAAATCTGAATAAGCAAGCTAAACTCTTCTCTCAGGGTTTCTCTCCGGTCGTGCGCGTGGATCAAGAGGATGAAACTCTACCTGGAGCACAATGGAAACGTCTTTCGAATATCTATTATAAGACCATTGATAATCAATTCTACATGAGTTTTCTTTTCAACCTCTCTCGGGAGAATCGCACTAAAACCCACTATTTTGCCTTTACATACCCTTACTCCTTTCTAGAATTGGAGAAAACTTTAAATCGCTTTGCTTTGCAATACGAAAACTCTCCTAGTATTTACTTCCACAAAGGAATAGGAACCTACTCTTACGAGAATAGACCCATCTATGTACTAACCATATCAGGAATGAATGGATTAACTGACAAAGAGGAGTCCATTCCCCTCTCCTCCGGCTCAAGTCCAAAAATTTTTCGTTCTAAAAAATATGTCTTTATTAGCGCACGAGTTCATCCTGGAGAAACGCAGTCTTCTTTCATCATGGATGGATTTTTGAAAATGTTGCTCAGGGAGAATGACTCCATTTCTTTGGCTCTGAGGAAGAAATATGTCTTCAAAATAATACCAATGCTGAATCCTGATGGTGTTGTAAGAGGTCATTACCGAACGGATGCTCGGGGTATTAACTTGAATCGTGTCTATGGGGACCCGGACCCAATTCTACATCCCTCAATCTTTTTTGCGAAAAAACTCATATTATATGCTCATTTTGGTAAAATATCTGATCCTCGAAAAATATCTGATGGGAGTAGCAAGGCACATATTATTGAGCCGCCCAAGTCGGAAGGCTTTCCTTGTACTTATTTGCCATCCAAGTCAGATAGCTCATGGTATGAAATGACAGAGACCTCTAGGTGTTCTGAAGGCGATGAGTCCATCGCAGATTTTAGCTTTAATAATGTTGGAGCAACTAATGTATCACCGAATACTGGAGGGAAGATACTCCATGTTGAAGAAGAGGAAACTTCATTTTTTTTATCGCCTACCACTTCTGCTTCTACTTCATCCTCGACTCTTCGCTCAACCACCACTACATTTTCAGAGGCATTTAAGAAAAATATGGATGAGGACTTCACTCGAAAGCTAGAATGTACTCTAGACGGACCAGAGGAAAATCTTTTTCTTTACTTAGATATTCATGGCCATGCCTCAAAGAGGGGCATATTTATGTATGGGAATCATTTTACCCATCTCGATACCAAAATTGACTCTATGCTTCTTCCCAAGTTAGTTTCTCTCAATTGTCCAAATTTTGACTTTCCAGCCTGTAATTTCACGGAAAAAAATATGTATTTAAAGGATAGACATACAGGAGCTGGAAGGGAAGGATGTGGTCGTGTTGCAGTTTTTAAGTCTACTGGTTTAGTGTATAGCTATACTTTAGAGGCCAATTTCAATACGGGAAGAGAGATAAAGCCAATCCCAAATTCTCCCAGAGCTGGATCTCCATCTCTTTTCTATGATCGGCCACCAAAGTACACTCCATCTATCTACGAGGATGCTGGAAAAGCAGTTGCAGTTGCAGTATTGGATCTCACTGACTCCAATCCATGGAGTCGTGTTACTACTTCTACCTGTAAAACTATGAAAGGAGTGAAGGACTCCATTCGTCGATTTATAAAAACCTCTGAGGAACATTCTGTTAAAAATAGTGAGTCTTCTCCAACTGGTAGACTCCTTCGGAGGCGTTCGGCACCTCCAGGAACAAAGAAATCATCGAGTGAGTCAAAAACTTCTGAGTCATCTTCCAAAATGCCAAGGAAAACTGAAAAGTCTTCTTCTTCATCATCTACTTTAGGAGCGGGTCATTCAAGACCAACATCTCCAACACGTCCTTCATCCGCTCGAACAACTCGAAACAAGAAAAACAATAAGAAATCCCTTATACCTTCACCAAATATGGTAGTGGAACCAAACAACTCTGCAGCCTCTCATCCCATCAACTCTCCTACTACGAGGAAAGTACGAGGAGGTGCATTGATAGCAAAGAAAAAAAAGAAAGTTCAAAAGCGAAAGACTGTATCTTGATTCTACATGATGATTTGAATTGGTTATGGGTAATAATAGTGTTGTTTCGGTTCGTTGTATTGTTGTTGTTACTGTTACCTTCTATTTTATTACATTGATTTTAAGTTGCTTACACTTTTTTTTTTTTTTTTTTTTTTTTTTTTTTTTGATCCAATTACTTCCTCCCCCTTCTTTAAAAATGAAGAAATCCATGTGCATTACAATTATACAATTTACTAATTATGATTGTTGATTTTTCCAAGTCTAAGTTAATTATCTGGAGTAATATTTATTACATACGTTTTGTTCAACATTGATCTTAGTAGGTGACTTATTCTTTTCTTTTTTGTTGTTTGCCCCTGAATTCTATAATTAGGAGATCTATCTTATTTAGACTTTCTTCTCCCTCTCTCCCTTTTATTTTCGTTGGACCAAGTGTTGGTTCGGTGAATCATTTCTTTTCCTTCTCCCCTTCTTTAGAAAACAACATTGTGTAATCTAGAATAACAAAATACAGAACAATCATCTGCTATAATTTAGATATACATTCAGACAAGTTTTATACATTTATGAAGAGTATATATTATACATACATACATGCTTACTTACATAGGTATATAGAAACTTTCACACACATTATAAGTCATAAATATTATAAAAATAGATTTTATAAATCATTCAGAAAATGGTATTACGTATCATTTTTAATAACAGACCTGAATTCAATCATCTATATGTAAGCTCTTTCAAACAAAACAAAAATGAATCCCTAGCTAGAAATTGAAGTTAATAAACTGTAGTCGTGTTTCTATTTCTATTTCTTTAGTATTATCACTATTCTAACTTTTTTTCGAATTTTACCAATAATAATAATAATAATAATAATTTGTTGAACCTTTTCTTGTTGTATTTTTCATTTCTATCTGGGTCTGCAAATAGGTTATGAATGGTAATAATAACGTTTAATAATAATACTTCGTATGAAATGTACTAATTTATTTTAAACATGAACAAATAATTTCATTTGTTGTGAATTATAATTAAAAAAAAAAAAAAATCACTGAACAAGGGATGAGAGATATATTATTTTCCTTTCTTCTTCTCAGCTACTTGAATGATGTACCTCTGAGCCACGTTCAAGGGAGGAGAGTATCCGTCTGCATAACTAGGGTCCTCAAAAAGAACATGGTAATCCTCAGCTCCCCCAGAGGGTTGCTCCTTGATGACTCCTTTATAGAAACAAGTCGTCTGAGGATAAATAGCCATGACTGTTGTTCCTGGCGGATAAAGAGCCTCGGGATTCGTTTCAGGAGAAGCTCTCTGTGTGGGAAGGGGAATGACTTTACGTCGGGAGAGAGAGTGTCTGTCTTTTTGCTCCTCGTCAATGTCATCCACCTCATATTTCCCAGTGGAGGAGGTGTAGCTCACCACCTCAGCCAAAATCCAATTTTCATCTCCATCAGGACTTCGTACGAGAGCTGCAGCCATGTCTCCCGGATTGGCAGTATAATTTGATTCGGGAGGAATGGCTCCACACAGAGGGGGTGGCTCTTCTCCTTCTCTACCAACCCAGAGGGGAATTGTCTCTGCGGAAATGGCCAGCATTTTCATGAGAGCTCCACGACGAATCGTCTCTTTGTTCCCAGAATTACGGGCTTGGATACGGATTTCACTCCGTATTTGTCGGATTTGGTATATTTTACTGAGTGCTTGACGCAAGAGATCCTCCTCCTTCTCAGCATCTGAGATTCCGTTTTCGTAGAGTGATTGAAGTTTACTTCGATTCCCAGGGGTTAACTTTTCATCACTCTCTATTTTTCGATGCGTTGAGCTAATGGCACTCAAAACAGTTTCACCATTTTTTCTGAAAAATTAAAATGAATTATCAAATGAGCATAGGACAAGTGAAGGTAGTACAGCAAATAACGAGACTCAGGATCGGCCTTACTTGACTTCATCTACATTCTGCACGATCTTATAGAGATCCTTCAAGCACTGCTGTACATTAGCAGCAGCTTGAGGATCAGAGGACAAAGACATTGTAGCTAGGAGCACTCAATTAGTCATTTCTAACTCTTCAGTTATCTTACACTTCGTCGATCACTTAATCCAAGAACCAATTCATAGCATCCAAAGAAGAGAGTCCCGTGGTCAAAATAATGATAAACAACCAACCTTCAATATTTAACAACCAGACAACCAGGTTATAAACAACTCACTCACTCAGTGGAGCAGCTGCGTTTCTACGTTTCTTTGTTTAAATTTACATAATATTGTGTATTTTTATACAACAAGTATTTATCTTTTTATACCTTATGAATTGATTAGCTGGGTCGTATATATTATTTATGACATACAAATATGTACATAGGCCTGTAGGATGAGTATCAAATTCCAAGCTATGATTTTGGACCTTTTTCAGCATGCCCATTATCTATTATTTTACATAAAAATAAATAATTACTTTCTAAAATGCCTGCGGATATTCCATTGAAGTGAGTCATTTTATTTTTGCTATTATATCCGAAGGAATTCACTGAGTTCTCGCTAATTCAATTTAAAATTTGAGAGCTCCCTCAATGTCATTTTTATTTTATTTAAAATAATTCAAATAAAATTTGTTATTGATGCATATTATATGATATTTAATTTAAGGGATTGGTTTGTCTTCTCAAAGCACTTTTAACTCGATATTTTGCTTTACATAACATAGGAGTAAATAATATGTTATTATGAATAATGTTGAAGATGTCATTCATAAATCAGAACCTTTTTTGAGGATTTTAATCCCAATTTAGATAAACTGAGACATTTCGATTGGAATCAAGGAAGCTGAAGTACTTAATGTAGCCTTAAAATAAATACTAGTAGTCACGTGATATATGCCAATAACTACAACAACATAGTGTGCAACAGTGTGTCAGCCTATTCATGGACTATAATTAATTAATAATAATCAACAACTATAATTTATAACTGAGGGACTTTTATCATTAACGAAACCTTTGTACCACAGGTTGTGGATATGAATTAATTTTCAAGTCCTTTTGAGCAATGTTTGATGAATGTCTGTTCATGTTTACGTACAAGCGGCAAAACAGACTACATATTAATTTTTAAATCATCAGATTTGCATTAAAAAAATTCAGACTCTTTTTTATATGAAAATGGCGATATTAATGTTCTTTCAAAAAACCTCATTAGGGATAACCTAGTAAAAATTTGATTCGTCAAGTACCATTAAGGCATTTGAATGTTGATTCCAAGAATGATAATTTTGAAATTCACGGGAAAAAAAAGAAGCTTATTCAACACTTTTTATCATTCAGTTTTTTCAGCAATATAACTACATTGAGCTCTAATAATAATTAATTAATTAGTACATTCAAGATAAACAATGGAAAATACTCATAAATGACTAGATACATTCTTTTCAATGGTACAAAGTAAATAATTAATACTAAAAATTATATTTTTTTCTTCTTTGAATAATACCTACACAAATATGATGTTTTCCCCCCTTAATATTTGTCCCAGTCCAGAGTCACCTTCTTATAAGTGGGTTTCTTTCTTTCTTTGTAACTTTTACTGGTTTCCATTCTTGATAGATGTGTGTTTCTTTCCAGACTTGAGCAATTTCCCTGGCACTCTAAATTCATAGTACTAAGTACAAATGAATTTGTTGATTAGAGTAGAGAGGTTCATAAGAATTTGGGGAGACAGCTGACACTAGAATTCAGTTTTGATGTGATGCACTTGACTGAATTCAACCAAAAACAGCTTCATGAACCTGAATCTGACTTATCATGTCTTTCATGATTTTACATTTCACTGCTTCCCTCAGATCAGTTATTACCAGTGAAATCTAATAAATACATGGATTATTCCCTCTTTCACTTTCCTAAATAACCCTAGAATATGTATGAATTCCTCTATATAGTGTGGAATGAAGGTTTGTTGAGGCGTAATCCTAATTCAGCGTCTCCCAGGGATTGTTCATTAATGCTTCTTGTACATGCTCTTGTCAATAGGGTAGTAAGTATGAATGGGTCTCGGATTGTGCATTAAATGTATAACATAATATTTATATATTACTTCATAACATAATTTTTTAATTGGGTTACCCGTTTTTCTTTGAGATATCAAAGGTAATTTTTAACACATACATATTTATAACATAAAAATTAATTCTTAGGTCACACCAGTGTGTCAATTCACAGGGGTTGAAAAAAACATAACAAGATTAGGACTCCGAGGGAAGACTGAGTTTAAAAATCCGACTGCACTCCTTCCTACAGCTCTGAATAGATAAAACTTAGCGTACAAATACATTGTTGAGACAATGACTTGTTAATCAAGGCTGTTGTTAAGCCAGGAGGGGAGGGGAACACTTCAAACTATAACTGAAATAAGGGGCTTACCCGACACACCACCCCAGGTTCCTACTGCTATATTAATTTTGAATTAAACCGAGTTAGAACTGAAACAAAAATTGATAATCGTTTGCTCAAGTGATTCAAATTATCAAATATATAGTTTATTAGAACTGAGATTTAGAAATCAAAAGCAAGGTCAGTCAAAATATAAAAATTACATAAGCAGCACCAGAAAGTAAATAAAAATTTTGCATGCCGAGTTATAGCTCCGAAATTCCAACGCTAATAAATTATTTCAATAACATTCAATTGTGGTTAATTATAAAAATCTTACAGTGGATTTTTTTTCCACTTCCTATTAATATAGCTACGAGTCTAAACAAGAAATATCACGACGAGCTTTTTGGGATATACAAAAATACTTTATATATTCTCCCTTCAGCTGATTTTCATCATTTGACTCTTTTGATTTAAAGCAGCTGACTCTACGTGTTATGAGCTCAAAAAGGGTATTATTATTATTTATGATTTTGATGCATAAAAAATATATTAAATCAAGGATTGCGCGCCCTTTTTTTGAATTTTGACCATATTACAAGTATTAACAATTGGTTTGTGATTGGTAAAACTTATGAATATATAGTATATCTAAATAATAAATTCTGCATAATATTAACAAGTTGGCAACAAAAAAAATACAGAAAGGTAGCTACCACTTGTTTTTCCAATAAATTTCCTTTCCCTTTTGTCAGTCGATGTTGCGAGTGGACAAAAAAGCTCGACGTGTATTTGTTTGGCCCGTAACTAAAATTATTTTAGCTATGTTTCTATATGACACAAGTCTTCGTTCAGATGTGAGTACATCGTATTGTAAATAGAAGCAATGCATTGTCACCGGTTGATCATGATGACAAAAACTGATGATTTTTTGTATAGAAGCTCTTACTCATGGATTGTTGAAGCCCTTTTCTGTTCCAGAATTCAAGGCAACATTTTACACTTTGACCGATAGTAGTTAGCTTTTAAAATTATTGAAGATAATTCCCTGAAAATTTGTGTCTGACCATTTCTAAAGGTGATAAATCTTCGAATCCAATCAAAAATAAAATATTATCATTTTTTTCCAAATAAAAAAGTGAATTTAAAATTGGATATATTTTGCTTTTTAGATTTTAAATCGTCAAATTTGACTTACGACTGCAACCTTTGATCTAGTAAATCTCTGGATATAATCTAAATCAAAACAAACAAGCAAATGAGCGGCATTTTGATGTCTGACGATCAGAGTGAGGCTCCAAATTTGGATCATTTTAAGTTACAATTCAAATCTATACCTTTTCAAGTTCAATATGATAATAAATAATAAAGAACAATATTCATGAAATTTAATATTGTTCTAATAAATTTATTAGAATCTCATGTCAACAAAATTAATCACATCTACAAAACAATTATTACAAATTATTGAGGTAGTTTCATTTATATAGTCCTTCTTCCATTAATTGTTCCAGAGCTCTTGATCTTTGCTCCGAAATGCTTAAATAATTTTTTTCAGCATTTAAAATATTCTCAATTTTTCTAGCTAATTCTCTTTTCACAAAGGCTTTTAATATTGACCAAATATGATCCATTGAATTGAGCATAGGACTGTAAATTGAAAACTCCTGTTCATTCAAAACATTTTCAATCCTGGAGTGTGCCGGAGCATTATCAATTACAAGTACTACTGGCCCTCTACATACATCCTTTGCTTTTCTTAAGCATTCACTTACCCACTCACTCCATTGCTGTATCCTATTTGAAACTTCCTCGTCTCACCTTATTTTTTTATTTTCATTAATTATAAAATTTATTATTATGTTAAATTTCCTGAATATTGTTTTTTATTATTTATTCACATATTGAACTTGCTTATTCCCATATTGAACATATTGAAAAGGTATATTTTAGGACAAAATGACAAAATTTCTTAATCTTAAAGTGTACGTATTTGATTAGATATTAGGTTATTCTTAATTAATTTTAACTTTGAAAAAACCCTTTTATAAGAAGCACACATACTGAAGAAAATTTGTAACATTATCACCAGTGATGGATAAAAAGGGTCCAGCTGACATGCAAAAAAAGGACGGTTATTGGCAACATTTGTCTTTTCAAACTTCTTTTTCTTTTTTTCTAAAACATCAAAATAATAATATGCATTCCGCCCCTTGAAATGTGATCGGCTGAAATTCTGCCTTACTTCAAGGGTGCCATGTTTATTTATGACATCATCTCGGGCGTGCGTGTCAGCTGGACCCTTTTTATCCATCACTGATTATCACTATACATGGAAGTGAGTTATCGAGTATATACTTACATTACGTAGGTAATATATAAATCATCTTGTTGTTTTTTTCGTAGCCAGATTTTCAGCTAAATTAAGCTGAATTTTACATTGTTTAGTCAAATAATTTATCATCTAGCTGTTTTTTTGTTTTTTTATTTAATATAATTTAGATGTTTTATTCTTTTTATATTCAAGTGAATTCTGATATTAGTTACTACTATTCATCAATCATCATGATCAGCTTTTTGGGAGAAACAAACAAATATTACATATATTAACCTTAAAAAGTCGTTTTAATGCTATTAATTTTGGTATGAAATTAGAATTCGGGAATGAATAGGTGGGAACATCATAACAGCTAACCACCTAAATCGATTATTTCCTTAAACATTTGACTTCATAGCCAACCTCAAATTCGGTCTCCTGAGCCTTTAAATCGTATTTTAGGCTCAAAATCAGCAACTCGTGCAACCTTGAAGACAACGGGACAAAATATATTATGTCCTTTCCTTGGTCAAGTTATCCTTAGCTGACCCAGTCGTCCTAGTCCTCCTGGTTGACTGTGATGCTTGGTCAAACAAACGAACGAACAAAATTATAAAGGTTTCCAATTTTTTTCAACCGCAGTTTGATACCCAGCGTTTACAAAATTCTGGGTTCTTTTGGAATATAACAGTAAATATGGATATCTAAATATGAATTAAATCAAGTAGCAAATATATATATTATGTAGTCATTAACTTATGATGCAAATATCAACCATAGTTCTAAACTATTCCTATTATGAATATACTAATGTGAAAAAACATATTTTTTCACCATTGTTACACTCAATACCATCATGGTTGATCATGGGATGGTGTTGGTCCTCATTATCTTTAATTTTTGAGGATTTTAAAGAAGTTGAAATCCTGGAAATACAGTTATACGTCATACAGCTGGGCATTTTGACCCAAGAATTTGTGCATATAATTAGATTAATATGTAATTAATGTGATATCAAATATAATTACTTATCAACAATCAGCGTTTAAAGTAGTGAAATCTAAAAGTTATGGCTTAATTAACAGTATAACTATAATTTCAAATGTAAATATCTCATGAACATGTATTTTCTTTGTCAACTAGCTTTTTTTTTTAACAGCTGATCCGGCTTCAAAAATATTGCCTTGCTATTGAACTACATCAAATCTCTATGTATTTTATCTCTATGGTATTCTCCCTTCAGCTATTTTTCATCAGTTGACTCTTTTGATTTAAAGCAGCTTACTCTACATACGATGAACTTAAAAAAAGGTATTATTATTATTTGTGATTTTGGTGTACATGTATGATATGTATAGACTAAATCGAGGATTGTGTGCCCTTTATTGAATTTTTGAATATTATACTAGAACTTGCTATTGATTCTTAAATAAATAAAATTTATCCATTTATTTTAGTATATTAAAATAATAACTCTGCCCAAAATTAAAAATTGGCAACAAAAAAATTATAGAAGGGTTACTAACTTTCATATTTTTTTAAAGTTTTTCCTTTCCCTTTTGAGAGTCGAGGTTGCGAGTACACAAAAAAACATTGACGTGACTATTGATATTACTGATTGTCACTAAGTAACATCATTTTTAGATGCAACTAGTAGAGCATGAGGAGAAGGCGGGAACAGGACTTATGGTACTATTGAATTATCACTTTTGTTAGTATCAGCTGTCTGTTATATCTTCTTCTTTTTTTTTTGGGGGGGGGGGGGAGGGGGCAAAGTGTTTAAATTATTTAATAATAGTATTACTCCTCCAGGAAGGGTCTTATATATTTAAAAATAACATTAGGTGTAGGGAGAAAATTATAATTAAAGGTATATTCTATTTTTTTGAATTTTTAACAAAATCTGCAGCATACATAGGCGAGAGTTTTTTAATACTTCTTTTAAAGTGGGGGTGTCAAACTCACTTCATATGTCGAGCCACATACAACCCCTAAGTAACCATTGTGGGCCGGACTATTAAAATTATCGCATACTGAGCTATAAATAACCAAAATATCATGTCTTCTCTTTGTTTTGATTTAAAGAAGAACTAGAACATTGTTAAATTTAATTAAAAATTTATTGAACAACACTTTTACAAAACATTTCACAAAATTGTAGAAACTTTAAGTAAATGGTACCGAAAATTATAACAATGAACTTTAAATGAGATTATATGAGACACATAAAGAAAGACTATCATGCGCCACTAGCGGATAATTCATGAATTACATTTAATTAAAAAATGTAAATCCATGACCTTTATGTAATTTTTCCAATTTCCAATTATCCTGCGGGCCTGATTGAATCTCCTTGCGGGCCGGTTCTGGCCCACGAGCCGTATGTTTGACATCCCTATTTTAGAGGGAGATACTTCAAATGAACAGAAATTTCAAAAAGAGCAGAAGTGCCAACCCTTTTTCCTTTTCTTAATATAAAATTCTACAAGAGTCCCATCTCTAGATATAAGTAGGAATGTAAATAATATGTAAAATGCCGCGTGCGAGACTTTGTGGAGTTGGCTCTTCGAACAGTATTTTTTGTTTTCCAAAGCTGTTATCATTTTTCCTTTATTACTGAAGGGAGAACATCTACCTTTTAGTAAAGATCTCACATGAATGAATAGATGCATTAAGGTTAATAAAGCAAATAAAATGTAAACAAAAAGGGCTCAAGTTCACGTATAATTATTATTAGTTAAAAATATATAATTTTCTGACATTAATTTCAGTTAATTTTCTGCCTCTCATCTATGGTATATGTACATACATAAGGTTATTATTTATTATTGATGTCTTCATTTGTAAATATGTCTAATGGAGAATAGCAGCTTGCCAATTATATTATCAATTATTCTCAAAATGTTTATTATTAGTCGATCCCAAATGTATGTACATCAGTTTTGAAAATATTATTTCAATATTTCGTAGAATTTGGAAATTGCAGTTAAATAGAAGTTTTCTTCTCGGCACTTCTAGGTCTGAGGCTTGCCTTTTTGATGGAATTCTTTTAAAAAGAGTATTTATTACCCCTCACTGGAATGTCTTTAATTGGTATTAAATACTTTGTGGCGACAAGATCATAGAGCGATAATAATTTAGATTTTTAAACTCCATTACGAATTATTCATATTCTCATTTGAATATTTTTGATTTCTACAAAATATAAATACATTATACATATATAAGAGCTTGTTTTATTAATTAATGAGTAAAATGAACTAAATAACCTGAAAACTGAGAAAATTGAGGAATACAGAAAAATATAGCTATTATTTAACCTCAAATACTTGAGCTTGAAAATAACATAGGTATATATGTATATATCGCATATGCAGGCTTTAAAAAATGAATGATAATGTATTCTGTTGACCTTAGATCTAATGACATTATGGACAAGATTGTGTAGGTAAATGATGGTAGATACTTGGATTACTTCTTTTTGCATTTATAGGCAGACTTGTGATTCTACTTTCGGAAGGATTGATATTCTTGTATTCCTATGTGCATACCGCCCACGACTTGTCACAGTACGTCTCTTTTCCATACTTTTGAGTAAATATGTAGGTATATCATTCGAATTAAATTTGATTAGTTTACCCAAGGACCCTAATTAACATATTTTTAATTGATTAATTGCTCTGTCATTTCACTTAGTTCCTGATCCTTCCTTTCGCCAATGAAGTGAGCATTCCTTTTCATTCTAGTAATTTACTTTGGTTGCCACTCAATATAAATCTTTCACGAGCATTCTTCATCATCCCATTATTCAATCATTGTAAATTGATATTTTGATGGGTTGGCCTTTAGAAAATAAAGGTATCTATCTTCATATTAAAAAAAATAATCAATACTCCAAACCTTTGATTGCTATCTTTTATGTGTCTGAGACCCTATGTATGATAATTGACTAATGATACTCAATAAAATAGTTGGATTTATTGAGTATATGATCACCAAGGCTATCAATTTACATTTACAATTAATAGCCAAAAAAACAAAAAAACTCAAAATGTGTTAAAGGCAGCATGTAGGAGATCATTCATGAATCATGAGGCATTTATGTCAAGTATAAAGTGATGAGAATGATGAAAAGTCACTAAATATGCATTAATTTAATTTTAGATTTCAAAGATCCGTCTTTCTCGATATAATTCTTAATAATAGGTAAATAATGAAACAATTAAAAGGAATACTGTACACATATTCATTAAGTTTCGCAACAAATCTCTCTACATATATCTCCACATTGGGATCCAGCTTCATCGTGAATTGAAACGTCGCCAATGTTTTGTCGGTAGAATCATGAAAGAATTACAAATAAGACTTCAGTGTCTCCATCTTGATAAATGAGTGAACAGATTGACCACCCATTCATGAATTCTATTGAATTATATGGTGCGTACCCATGAAAGTGACCCCAATTCAACTCTCCCTTGCTACCAAAGAATAATTTAGGATTTTATTTTAAAGGCAATATATTGACGATATTATTTCTTATAATATACATATATTATTACAAGGAACGTACAAACTAAATGGCTTCTAAAACAAACAAACTTTCCACATAGTCATAATAATAATACCAATAACAATTGGATCATTGAAAAATGCGATAGGAATGTGTGAGTATACGAAGAAAATAACTTAATAGCTAATTGTAAATTCCAATTCTAGTTTTGATACTTCAATGCTCATAATCTGTACTATCGTAAAAATTGTCATAGTAAAAAATAATTTAATAAAAAGAATCAAAAACAACAATGAACTCTATCTTAGCATTTGATGATAATGATTAGAATCTCAATCATTTCAGCATGTTATTAATATTATAAATAGTTTATCTTTACAAACATGAAATAAGTGTTAATATACATATTATAGTACTAATAATAATAACAATAATAAAGATGAGGACGCTAAGTCCTCACATCTGGAACATTCACGCCCATGTCAGATATTTACATGAGTAATTAATATTTTTTTTTTAATAAAAAAAAAAAGAAATGATTGCTCACTGACACGTACATAAACTTCTAATCCATGAATGGTTTAAATATCTTTCTTCTCCTTCCTAATTGATGCTGCTCCTTCCTTCGATGATCTTATTCAGGGGGTTGACTCCTGATGCTCTATCTTGTACATATATTAAATTACAAAGAGGACATTGTATGTATTTTTAGAAGAAGCTGCAGATAAGTGAGGAACGGTCATGAAAGTATCAAAAACACGTGGTCTGACGACGTGTCTGTTCCAGGAAACCAAGAAAAAATCCATGAGTCCGATACAATTCCATAGAAGATCTCATCGCTTAGAATCTGTATTAAAATTGTTTCTGAATAACCGCCTGATCCAGAGGAAGGAAAAATCATTTACACACGTTAACATGACTACATGAAAGATGCAGGCGATTGATGATAATTATAATCAATTGTATGTTTTGATGTTTCTGCGTAGCAAGGGAGCATTTTCGAAAAGGTCGAGCATAAGGTAGTAACTTGTTGCTTTTATGTTGACAATACATTTAGTGACTACTTATACACGACTATGAACACACTCAAATCATGAAACATTCCCACGAACTGAAAACGACCTGTTTCAAGTCCATGACAAGCTATCCTAAGGCGTGTTCTATTCATTATGTCCGTTTGCTCCTTATTCCAGCGTTGTTAGCTAGGGATCCAGGGCTGTCTATACATATAGGTATATAGTTCTTATCAAAGGTGACTCCTATATCTTCAAGTATTATTTAAAGGATGATATATGTACATTTGAATGGGTTGCAAGGGAAATAATAATTAATTATTATATTATATTGTATTTTATGTAAGTTAGTCAATTGTGGGTTCTTAAAGACTTGAATCCTTTCAAATCGAGTAATTAAATCCCTTTGTTTCGTCATCAATTTTTGTACCCTGCTACGAGATGGCTATTAATTATTATTATTATTGTTATTATTATTATAGCCTATGATATCTATGTATGTGTATCATATTAAAATACATATTATTAAATATTATGGACCTAATTGCATGTTGATCGTTTAGCTAGGGGAGTCAAGAGAGTCGACACTCTATTTTGAAAGGCTACAAATTACATACAAGATGTAAATTCGTATATATATATATATATATATATATGTATAATAAAATCAATTTAGTGCTCAATAAAATGAAATATCAGTTTCATGATGATGATGATGACAAAGCCCACATAGATATTATGTTAACCTAATAAGTAAGTAATATGTATGTATGATGGCTCTTGGACAAGGATGCAATTTTTTTATTGTTCTTATAGTTATTATTTTTAAAAGAACTAGTTCAATAATCGTAAAATATACGAAATAAATACATGTTAATTTATTTATTAAAGTTAATGTAAAATTATATTCAGAGAGAGAAGGAACAGGTTCTGCTCTATTCTTATTATATACCTATACATATATTGTATCTTTTTGAAAAATACTTAGATAGGTACATAAGTAGTCATACATAGCCTATAATGTAATGATTTTCTTATCTTTTTATAACATAAGTACATATACATATAAATGGAGTATATTTATATTATGTATAAAAAATATATATTAATCTAATAAAAAATCGTTAATATCTTTATCAGTAAAAATCACTTTAATGATTAGATTTGAAATCCCTTTGACAAAATAAAAATATAATTATGTGTTTTCGTTGTATAGGTTTTTAACCCAAGATTTTTGTCGACTATTACTTTTCATCCCTTCCACCCCACATGATTTTTTTTGTCTTCTTTTACTCAGGACGCGATCATATTCATAATTCATAACAATTGTTGAAGAAAAAACAAAATTGTTGTTTTTTAAGTAGGAAAGGTCAATCATTCATAAATAAAAACATCCTCTCTTTATATGGGTTTAAATCTTTCCATGGCTCTCCTCTGTTCTGATTTCATAGGCAGCATCCGGTCTCAAACCCTTTTGGCTTTTTAGCATGATAATAATGGATGGTTGATGGTCAACAACAGAATTAAGAGGGGGAGGGAGAAAAAAAAGGACACATGGAGTCAGGTAACCCGGGTAGGTATTATTATTATTATTATTATTTTAACTTAAAGTTATAACCCCTCTTAAAATAAAGATGGTATTTGCCTCCAGGATAAGTTTGGTTTGAAGTTTGAAAAAAAAAGATGAGGGGTGTATCTCTATTCAGGTGGCAAAGGAGAAAGAAGAAGAAGAAGAAGAGGTGGTCCTTAACCTGGTGGTGGACTGTATACAACCAATGGGCTCAAATATGGGCGCGCGCGCGCCGGTTTTTTCCCCTTTTGTGTGTGTTCTTCTTATCCATCGCGTTTTTTATTATTGAATTTTTTTTATTGTTTTATAGTTAGTATTTTTTTGGAAGGTGACGAGGGTGGAATAGGTGACTTTATTCTACAGATTTTAAAAAATTATCCCCTCTTCTTAGTTAGATTAGTTTTGTGTGAAATATACCTTGTATCCGTGGACTCCGTCACTGGAGAGTGATGAGTGATATAATAAGAATAACTACCATGAAGTGACCCTCCTTTCCATTCAGTTATATAGTGATCCTTGTTATTATTTATAATTAACTCTGTGACCATATGCGTTCATCAATTCAATAGACGGAGTTTCGTTACATTTCTAGAGATATAATCATGGAGCGATTCCAATTCCTCCTTTTGTTCTTTGCCCTGCTGTCCCTTTGGGGTACTGCTGCTGGCTTTAAATCCTGTTCTCCAACACCCTGTAAAAACGGTGGTGAATGCATTTCCCTGGACTCCCAATCCGCCAAGTGCAGGTAATGACGGGAAAAAAAATCAATCAATCAGAAATACTTGCGTTGAAATCACCCCTTTGTATCTAAGGGCCTTCAAATGATTTATATGTGTGTCTTATCTATGCCAAAGAACGAACCAGAAAGGAAATGAATCCGTGGGAAAGAGTCGTGAAGTGTAATTAAGTGTAGAGGGGGTTCTCTTGTCTATGTAGATATGTTTTTGTTTTGTTTTTTGGTCATTATTTCGACGCATCACGCTTCGTGGTGTATCGTGGGATAGATACATCATATTATGTTCATATGAATATATTTTAAGTTTTTATTGTACATATATACTACACTCCATGTCTTTCAAATAGTTGGTATGACTGACTTACCGAAGGAAGGACTAACGGAGTCTCTCATCGGGTCACTTGTCACATGGATCTACCTTCATTTTTGAATATATATCTATACATATACATAGATGTCTTTTTATAATAGATATTTTATTTCATTTTTTAATTGACGGATGCAAAAAAACAAAAACAAAATAATATTTTTTTATGTACTATTAATTGAAATTCCAACATTTTAACCATTGTAATTTTCCTCCCATTAAAGAAAACCGACAATATATATGTTCATATACAGATATATATATATACTGACATATTTATTAATACAATATATTTATAACACGATAGTAAGACGACATTTGACACAGAGAGACTCTGAGAAGAGCTACTAGCACCATCCAACTCTGTACTCTTTATACTAATTACTATTGTTATGTTGTATTAGATTGATAAAATAAGAGACACAATGGTTTGATCCAAGACACACCTGATTCTCACAAACAGGGTTTTTATTTAATTTTTGAAAGCAAAGGAAATCATATTATATTCATGTAGGTACTTATGGGTTGTAAATAAGTATATGGTTGACACACACACGTGTCAGTCTTAAAACCGTTAAAAACATTGTGCATAGGTCCTACAATGCATCTGCCCCCTTTTCTTAGAGCATATGGCCCTGGGATTCCTTTATTTAAAGAGAATTTGAGGCAGCTGATGCTCACTTCATAGTTCCTGATCGAGGAATATTGATGTGTTAAAGTAATTCCTCCTATGTTTAAATAGTAAATAAATATATTTAAAATTAAATGGTTGAATCCTGGTTTTTTGAGTACTCCTCCTCGTAGGCACAATCCATTTAGTAGATATATGTACACACATAAATCTACATAATATATGTAAGAATAAAGAAGAAGTGATTTGCTCTTTAAAAATAATAGAAAAGAAAACGACCGTTTGAAAGTCGAGTCGGGGGAACAGTCCTGTACAGAAAATAATAATGAAGTGGCAGATGTTCTCTCTCTCTCTCTCTCTCTCTAGTAGATCGTTTTTATTTTGCTTCCATTTCCAACGAATTTTACTGTTCTTAGATCGCGTAAAGGAGGAGGAAGTGTTGCTTCATACAGAAGCAGAATTTCTTTTTTCTTTAAAATGCAAGACAAAAAATCTACTAAAATATCGCTAAATCCCCACTATCTAATAAAAATAGTAATTTCATAGCCATATTTTCAATATACATACATAATATTTCTTTTTCTTATATGGGTCAATGATTATTATCTTTTATTTGATAATAATGCATTTTAAGATGATGGGTTCGCGCAGGGATGCAAGTCTTTTACTATATATATAATTTTTTTTTGTAAGTTGAGAAAATGGCAAGTAAGGAGTTTTTTGTTTTTTTTCGTGGATATTTTCTTTCTTTTTCTATATGTTATATAGATGTTTTTTTTCGCTGATTATGTGGGAACCTGATGTTGGAATTGGTCTCACGATTTTTGAGTTACAAGTTTTTTTTTCTTTTTTTTTTTTTTTGTTTTTTTATAAAAAATAATCCTACTACCAAGGAACGAACGCTCGCGCTCTTTTTTCCCCTCGCTCTCTCTATATCTCGTACAAGGTTTTCATGTTTTGCTCATTTTCTTTATAAAACATAAAGCATTTCTTCTACTAATGCTTTCCTTCTAATGGGGATATTAACAACAATAACAATAATCATAATAATTAGTAGGGAATGTATTTTAATTTTAATAATAATATCTATAATTTGTACACTAGTTCCTTTCTTTGGTACCACTCCTATAGGAATATAATAATAATAATAATTATTATTATAATAATAATCAGAGTACCTCTTATTCTAAATAAATATGAATTGTAAAAATAGCTCTAACATCTGCTTCTTGATTGTAAACACATCGACAAAGATCTATATAATATAAGTATATATAATAGTATAAAATATGGTCCATATTGTGTCATATGAGAATACGTCACTTTGATTCGTTTTGTAGATATTTGTATCAAGGAGGAGGAGATCCTCAAATAAAATATCCATGTTAAATCTCTTGAATCCCCCCATAATCAGATTTTTACTATATATGTATGTATAGAAACCATATATATATTAATAAAATTAATATGCTTTTCAGATGTCCTCACGAATATGTGGGCGAATATTGTCAACTCAAAAACCCTTGTAATCCTGGAGTATGTCAAAACGGAGGCACCTGCGAAGTGGAAATGAGTCCAGATCGAAAGCCTACATTCAAATGTATTTGTCCTGTTGGCTACAAAGAAAGTTTATGCGAAGTAGAAGAGGCTTATAGCGCATGTAAGGACGCACCTTGTAATCATGGAGGGACTTGTTTTCTCACATCCTTGACAGAGTACTCTTGTGCTTGTCCTGTTGGCTTGAGAGGTAAATATTTGCTATTAATTACTTCTACCAACAAATATATATATATATATATTTATGCATGTATACCCCCCCCCCCTCTATTAGAGATATATATATATATATATATTTACAAGTAACTATCAAATTACATCTTGGAGCGTTTTTTTATTTTGTGTGTAAATTACCAATTTGCTTATTACTTCCTGTGGCAGTTTTATTGTTTTTATTACAACCAAATTACATGTATATATGTATATATCTATATATTACTTTATTTGACAACTAATAAGTAATACTACTACTTTATTTAGGACGAAACTGTTCAGAGATTGATCATTGTGTCAATGATCCTTGCGTTCATGGAAATTGTGTATCTAATTCGAAAAGCTTCGTATGTGAATGTGATCCCGGCTATGAGGGAGCTAGATGTCAAAATGATATTAATGAGTGTCGCCGTCCCTACAATCGACATCCTTGCCGACATGGAAAATGTGTGAATACAGAGGGAGACTATAAGTATGTTATATCATTTTGTTACATATACATAATTATATATATAAATATATATATGTGTGTTTGTGTGTGTGTGTTTGTATTTTTTCCCACTCTGCTGAATGTGAATGAATCTGCCTGAATATTTAGTATCAAGTTACAATTTTTAATTTCTTATACTATACGGATAAATTCAAACTTTGAGTAGAGCAATTATGGTTGACTTTGATCCATCACCAAAACATAGAATTCAATTTTATCTCTATGTACATAATAATAATATAACATATTATAATTATACATCAATGCTCATTGAAGAGTATAAAGGCATTTCTCTTCATCTCTATGATGAATATACATATCTTTCACTTCATATATTATTTATAATATTAATATGTTTATCAGTGTGTGTGAAGACGTGCATGCAATTCTAATTCTTTATCTCATTATCAGGTCATTCAAGTTTGATTTATTATTGTACATGTATCACAATAGACTTACATACATACATATATAGTCTTTTACTATTTTTTTTTAAGTTTCCAAGAGAACCGACATACATATATACATACATACATACGTATATATATATATATATGTATATGTAATGAGATCCAAAGACTGCTGCTTTGTTTTAAGATACATACTTTTTTATTATTGACAAGCTCATACGTTATTATATATATACTTTAAGTCTGCTTCAATATACACTTTGATGTAGGTTCAGGCATACTGATATGCTTACATACAACGAAGTAAAACATAATTAAACTTTTTTTTTCTTTTTCTTTTTTTAAATCAAAAAATATATAGAAGGTTTTTTTTTTCTTCTGCATTTCAATGCTTCATTCTCTAAGACATGATTCTATTACTTGAGCTGCTCATGGTGTACGTGTGCCAAATGTTGTCATCATAAGCATCATTTCCCCATCTCCTTATTTATTTTTAACTCCTCCATTCTTTCTTTATTTCAGATGTATGTGCAATCCGGGATTCACTGGAAAGAACTGCGAGACAAAATACTATCCCTGCTCACCTAATCCTTGTGAGAATGACGGCCAGTGTACAAAGATAGGAGACTATGGCTACGAATGCACATGTAAAGCAGGTAAGAGTTGGGCAAGGTGATTTGGGGTGGGTTGTACGAGGTATTTTGTTTGAACCTAGTTACTCGTGAAAGATTCGTAAGAGATATGAATCCTTTTTCATAGAGGTACATAATATATTTATTTTGATGAGAGGAGGCAAAAGGTTTATTTTTTGATAGGAATAAACTATGATTTTATTGTTGTTATTATTATTATTATTATTATTGGTATTATGATCATTTTTGGTAGCGTGGGAAAGACTCAAGTTTTGTTTTGTCATTTATCATAATATACGAAAGGAAAAAAGAACGGCGGACGACGGACGACGCTTGAATCTCTTAATATAAATGTTATGTATGTACATGACGTTAAATGTTTAAGTGAGGTTCTTGCGTCTTTGAGTTTGGAGAAGAAAAAGAGGTTCTTGAAATAGGACCAGATGATTGGTATTCGTGTTTCTAGTTATAAGGGAGACCGGAAATGCCTTGAGTCAATTTGCAAAACATAAAGGTGGTAGTAAAAGGAAAAAGGGGTTCCATGAGAATGGAATCGAGGGAGATGAAGAGTGAGTGGAATTATTAAATATCGTTTACTCCACTAAAATATTTAATATGCAGGATATAATTTTGGTAGTTATGATATTGTGGCTTTTTGGTAGTTCCTTTTTGTTTTTCTTGTGTTTTACTTTCTTGAATATATATATATATATATATATATATGCATATATGGAAGGAACTACCGCTGATACGTCCATTCGTTAAAAGTCCGTCTCTCCTTGAAAATAGTGTGTAATAGACAAATTGATTAGTTTAAAGAGATCTAATAAATCATTATTGCTGCTATTATTATTATTATTATTATTATTACTATTACTATTCATTTCCATAGGTTTCGATGGGAGGAGATGTGAAAGGAACTTGGACGACTGTGGACGTCATTTGTGTGCAAACAATGCTACATGTGTGGATGGTATCGAAAGCTACTCCTGCAAATGTCTTCCTGAATACACAGGGTTCTATTGTACAGAAGACGTCAATGAATGTGACCTAAAGAATAATCCCTGTCTGAACGGCGCCACGTGTACAAATGAAGACGGTGGATACTCTTGTATCTGTGTCAACGGATATGAAGGCAAAAACTGTGAGACGGATGTGGATGACTGCGCTCTCAGGCCCTGTTTAAATGGAGGAACCTGTCATGATCGTGTGAGTGATTATGACTGTGAATGTCCAGTGGGTAAAACTGGACTTCTTTGTCATTTGGATGACCTTTGTGTTAATAATCCCTGTAATGGTGAAGCTATTTGCGAAACATCCATGGTGAGTGGGAACTATACCTGTAGTTGTCCAAAGGGTCGAACTGGCCCTAAATGTGATGAGGATATTGATGAGTGTGCTGAGGGTAAGGGATTGCTATTAAGTTGTATGATCGATTCTACTATAAAGTCTCTTTTCATTAATATATTTAGGATCTCCCTGCGAACATGAGGGAACCTGTGTTAACACACCAGGCTCTTTCCGTTGCGACTGCAAAAAAGGGTTTAAGGGTCTTCGCTGTGAGGAAAACATCAATGAGTGTGATACAAACCCTTGCATGAACCAAGGAACTTGCATTGATGAACGCGGTGGATACAGATGCATTTGTATGCCTGGTAAGATTCAGCTCTTTTTGTTATCAATTCATATCATGTTCCTAAGTTTTTTTATTCGAAAAAAAAAAACACGGATGAGAATTATATGATATTTTTATTTTTTTTATGGAAGGAGTTGTTTACAGTGTTCACCTGACAATTATTCTGTCGTCGTTGTTGTTCCCCCCCCCCCTCCCAGTTACAGCCTCTACATGCAGGATAAATAAATATTTAATCCTCTTTTTAAATAAATAAATATTTAAAAAACAAAACAAAAAAATATTAAACCACCTGCTCAATTTTCTCACAAACTTTTTCAGGATCTTTTTTATCACTCAAAAGAAAGAGGCATGATTGACCTAAAAAGTGCATTTGCCGTAATTGTTCGTTCCCCCCTTTTTCATTCTATACTATGCTATGTACCCATTTTATTTTTTTCTCTTTTCATGTTATCTTTAAACATATCTTTTCTTTATTAGTCTTATATACAAAAAAAAAATAAAAAAAATAAAGAATAGTATAAGAGCTCTTTGAACCCATGTATAGACGTATATGAGTGTGTAAAAAGAACAGGTAAGAGCTCTGCCGTAGCAGCGAGCAAACCGTACATGTCGAAGATGGTCGACCATTAATAATAAAAATAACATGAAAGAAATTAGTGATAAGATGTTGGCGTCTCAGTTCTGAGAGGGAGTATTATTTAGTCTCAATTGTAACCTTCTCTATCAGTAGAGAACTCCTGTTAGAGCTCCAAATCAATTTTGATTTGTATTAATTGTCACCAATTAAGCTAAGGTGATGAATGAATGACGTCAGATCGAGTAGGTAGAATTAAATCATGATGAATACATCATACTCCAAGCTAAAAAAGAGAGCCTGGGCTCGTTTTGGGGTTAGCTTTATATGTGGATATATTTCATTCCATCACGAGATGCTGCTGCTTCATATGCTGTTGGTAGATTCTGTTGTATTCCCACGAAGGAGTTAAGTGTGTGTGACAATCAGTACCTGGAATCTATCTACAGGTCAAATATTTTATTTGCAAAAATAAAATAACCGATTGCCAATGCACAAATTATTCGATCATTTCTTTCTTTCTTTCTTTTTTTTTTTTTACAAAAAACAAACAAACTATTATTTTACCTATTTATGTATCTATTTACCCTAAATGGTTAATGCAATTTATCAGTTGTCTTCTAAATTGAATTTTAATCTCCGTTTATGGAATATTTTTATTTCTAATGAAGGAAATGCTAGTATTTTTTCCACAATTAAGAGAGAGAGAGAGAGAGAGAAAGAGAAACATGGCTGGTTATTTTTCTCATGAAGAGGATTTTATGGAGTTGTTCACCCTCTTCCTCCCTCTCTCCAAATTGATTGGAATGATCATATCTTGGTTTCTTTTTTATCCTTGTTTTTCTGGAAATTGACTTCTTGAGTCCTCAATGTATTGCTGCTGCTGACGACGACGACTCGAGGCTATCTATCTATCTATCCATCTAATGTTTTTGTCTTATCCCCCACTTCTTACAAAACATTTTTCTTCCTTTAACAACAATTATAATCATTTCATTTACTACTACTACTATTCCCTTCCAACCTGTTGCTCCTTCTTACCTCTCTCTCTATACCTCCTAAGTCCTTTTAACAACCACCACCACCACCACCACTAAAAGAGTCACGAACACCATCTATTGCTAAGATAAAACAAAAATACTCAAGACACCCCCGGCCAAAGACGATTTTTTCTCTTCTTTAAAATATACTCACAACATTTTTCGCTCCTACAATTATTATTATGAAGAAAAGAAGAAGAAGAAAAGATATACATATGTACATATATGCTTCAAAGCGTTTGTTTCCCACGTTTTTCTTCTTCTTCTTCTTCTTTCTTCCATATAATATACATATATATAACATAGTATAAGCGTTCTTACGTACATATATGTATATAAGTAACATACGTATACACTTGGCTTGTATGTAGTTGGTTCGTTTTTTGTTTTTGTTTTTCCTCAATTTTTTTGTGATACAAAGAAACTGGAGAAAAAGAAGAAAAGTCTGAGCGAGCATACTATGATGATCTATGAATGTTTTTTTTTTCATGCTTTTCCTATCAAATTTTACATGATAATTATGTGTTTACAGCCCTTGACTCTTGGGGGTAGCAATGACCTACATTACATATAATATGTAGCAGAGCATCATCATGATAGTTACTACCCTTTAAATAGTTAAATTAACACAAAGACAGACTTATGTTGTTGTTTTTTTCTTTTATAGGATATTCGGGAGAGAACTGTGAAACAGATGAGGATGAATGCAAATCATTTCCTTGTCAAAATGGAGGGATTTGTACTGATGACGTAAACAATTACAAATGTCAATGTATTGAGGGCTTTACTGGAGTTAATTGTGAAACAACTATTAATGACTGTGAAAGATATCCTTGTCTTAACGGTGGAACTTGTCGTAATTCAATCATTGCTTACAAATGTGATTGTCTCCCTGGATTTGAAGGTTATTATTCAATATTATCCATCAGAGAGAGAGAAAAAAAAAAGGATAAAAAACTAGAGACAAAGCTTTAACCATATTTTCTTTTCTTTCTAGGTTTGAATTGTGAGCGCAATAAAAATGATTGTGAAGGCAATCCCTGCAAGAACGGCGATTGCTATGATGGAATTGATGCCTTTACGTGTAAATGCTATCCTGGATATACTGGGCAGCTCTGTGAGCATGAAATTGATCAATGTGAACCGAGTCCCTGCAAACATGGTGGACGTTGTGAAAGACAGACAAATGGTTTCAAGTGCAGGTGTCCCATGGGAACATGGGGGAAGCGTTGTGAAAAGCAAGCCAATGAGTGCTACTCAAATCCTTGCTATAATGGTAGATGTGAGGATGGAATCAATTCTTATACTTGTGTGTGCAATCCTGGTTTTACGGGTGGTAACTGTGAAACTCCCATCAATGAATGCGAAAGTTCTCCCTGCGAAAATAATGGCTTGTGTATAGATCTTATCCCTGGATATAAATGCGATTGCCCTAGTGGATACTATGGGCTTAGGTGTACATCAGATGTGAATGAATGCAATCCAGATCCATGTCTCAATGGTGCTACCTGCGAAAATGAGTTTAATGATTATGTATGTCGCTGTCAGCCTGGATATGAGGGGAAAAAGTGTGAATATGAAGTTAATGAGTGTAAATCCAATCCTTGTCAACACGGCGGAAAATGTCTCACCCATTTTAATTCCTACTCATGCCAATGTCTTTCGGGATTCACTGGAAAGAATTGTGAGTCCAATATTGACGATTGTCGACTTTCCCCTTGCAAAAACGATGGTCTTTGTATTGATCAAGTCGGTGGCTTCAAATGTATTTGCACTGCTCCATTTGCAGGAAAAACTTGTGAAAGTGAAATGAACCCATGCAAAGAACACTCCTGTGCCAACGGAGCGGTGTGTAAACCTACCCCAGACTACAAGGATTATTATTGTAATTGTCCACTTGGATTTAAGGGGACATATTGCTCAGTGGATATCGATGAATGTTTAACTAGTCCATGCCATAATGGAGCTTCTTGTAGTAACACAGAGGGAAGTTATGAGTGTCAATGTGAAGAGGGCTTTGAAGGAAGAGACTGTTTACTTAACATTGATGACTGCGCTTCCTCTCCGTGTGTGAATGGAGGAACATGCCTTGATGAAACGGCTGGGTTCAAATGTCTTTGTGTTGATGGTTTTGGTGGAAATTTATGTGAAGAAGATATCGACGAGTGTGCTTCAAATCCCTGTATGAACGATGCCATATGTCATGAATATGTGAATTCATACACTTGTGAGTGTAAAATTGGATTTTCTGGAACAAATTGTCAAACAAATGATGAGGACTGTACAGCTTCCTCCTGTATGAATGGTGGAGAATGTATCGATGGAGTCAATAATTACACTTGTGTTTGTCCAGGAGGCTATTCTGGAAGAAATTGTCAGACTCGAATTAATCAATGCGATAAGAACCCATGTAAAAATAATGGTACATGTATTGATGGAGGATCCAATGATTATTCTTGTCATTGTTCCTCGGGGTGGACTGGTAGAAACTGTGATAGACTTATTGACTGGTGTCAACAAGGAACCTCTCCCTGTGAAAATGGACGTTGCTATCAAAGTGGTACTTCATATAATTGTGTTTGTGAGGACGGTTGGACGGGAAAAGTCTGTGATGTTCGTAAGGTGTCTTGCCGTATCGCAGCCAAACTTAGGAACGTAGAGTTGACTGGCCTATGTCTCAACGGTGGAAGATGTAGGGATGAATGGGATAGTCATGTTTGTGAATGTCAAGATGGTTTTTATGGTAGTTACTGCCAAAAGAAGAAAAATGAATGTGACTCTTCTCCGTGTCAAAATGGTGCATCTTGTAAGAGTATGATTGGTACATACTCATGTCAATGCTTGGGAGGATTTCAGGGCCATAATTGTGAATTCAATATTGATGAGTGTAAACCCAATCCATGCCAAAATGATGGAGTCTGTCATGACTTAATAGATGGCTTTCAATGCACATGTCCTTATGGAACTGTTGGAAAGCTATGTGAATTTAATATTAATGAATGTTTTGAGGGTGCATGTCATCATGGTGGAACTTGTATCGATAAAATTGGAGGATATGAGTGCCAATGTCGACCTGGATATGTTGGACAAAGATGTGAAGGCGATATCAATGAATGCTTAACGAGTAGGTGTTCACCCTATGGGACTCAGGATTGTATTCAACTCACTAATGCCTATAAATGCCAATGTAAGCCAGACTACATGGGAAAATATTGTGAGACCAAGAAAAATTTCTGTGAAAGTAGTCCTTGTGAAAATGGGGGTGCATGCACCAACTTGATCGATGGAACTGGTCATAAATGCTCCTGTCCCTATGGGCACTCAGGTAAAAATTGCGAGTTTTATGGAAGTGTATGCCAAAGTAATCCATGTCGATATGGAGGGACGTGTTTAGAACATTCTGGGGGTGAATTCACATGTGTTTGTCCTCCTGGGACTACTGGATTCTCTTGTGAGCAAGACACACGGGACGAGTGTGGGTATAGTCCTTGTCAGAAGGGATACTGCATTGATAAGATCGGCGACTATGATTGTTTTTGCAATCCAGGCTTCGTTGGTAAAAACTGTGACATATCTGACCCTTCTAGTCTTGGAGGTATTTATTTCCAAGGTAGAGCGGAAGAAATTGATCTAAGGACTGAGAAGATAAAGTGTCTTCAAAATAGCTGCCAACGCAAAGCTAGTAATAATATTTGTGAAAAAGAGTGCAACACATATGCATGTGATTTTGATGGTGGAGACTGTCGTCTCGGAATTAATCCCTGGATGAATTGCAACGTCACTGTTGGTAGAGAGCGAAAACGATGCTGGGAAGTATTTCAAAATGATTACTGTGATGAGGAATGTAATAACAGGGACTGTCTCTTCGACGGAAGTGACTGTGATGGAGATCGTCCTAGCTGTAATTCCAACTACGATATCTACTGTACTGACCATTACGCTAATGGAAGATGTGATGAAAGTTGTAATAATGAGGCCTGCGGTTGGGATGGACTTGACTGCGAGCCTCCATCTGAAATTCACAGAATAATACCTGGTTCATTCTATGTTGTGTTACATATGACTCTTGAGGCGTTCAATTCTAATATTCGCAAGAGGTTTGAGCGTTATTTGTCTCTTGAGTTAGGAACCAACTTCCGAATTAAGAAAGATCCTGAGACAGATGAAGACATGATCTATAAGTTTAACCCTGCACTACTCTCGGGACAGTTTTCGAATCACGCCTTCGATAGCACTCCCTTCAACCAAGGGAACTCGAGCATCATTGTGTACTTAGAAATTGATAATGTGAAGTGCGTTCTTGAAGAAAGGGATAATTGTATCGACGATGCCAGTGGATATGCAAATCATTTTAGTGCAGTTTTCAGTGATAATAAATTAAGGGAGCCATGGGGTATTACTCAAGTCGGAGCAAGTGGGAGTGGACGGGGAAGTGGTTCTGGTTCTGGCAGTGGAAATTCTAATGTTACGTATTCAGTTATCGGGATAGCGATCGTTCTCATTGTTCTTGCCATTGGAATTGTGACCCAAAAGAATAAAAAGCGTAGAGGTGGAATCACATGGTTTCCTGATGGATTCTTTACGAACAATAATCATGCTTCTAGTTCAAAATCTCATGCGCAAGAAATGTTTCCTAGTTATGGATCTGGAGTGCACAAATTTGAAGTTCCTCATCATCATTTTTCTCAAAAGGATTATCCTATTGACGGCTGGTCTGATGATGGAGATATGTCAGAGCATCATCCGTCCAAGCGTCAAAAAAGAACAGAATACTCATCTGGTCAAACGGTTGTTACCGACTATGAAGAGGATCACAACGGAGATCAACGCACATGGACTAAACAACATCTCAACGCTGCAGACATTAAAAATCCTGATTTGATGGGGGCCCTTACACCTCCCCAAGGGGAAGTCATAAAACAAGAGCAAATGACAAATGATCCTGATGTTCGTGGTCCAATGGGAATGACTCCTTTAATGATTGCTTCATTTAGAGGAGGAGGACTTGATACGGGTGTAGATCCTGAAAATGTAGATGAAGATGGAGATGGTTCTCCTGCGATTATAGCAGATTTAATTAACCAAGGAGCTAATTTAACATCTCAAATGGATAAGTCTGGTGAAAGTCCTTTACATTTAGCTGCAAGGTATGCTCGAGCTGATGCTGCTAAAAAATTGCTTGATGCTGGAGCTGATGCGAATTCTGAGGACTTTACTGGTCGTACTCCACTTCATGCAGCAATCGCTGCTGATGCTCAAGGTGTTTTCCAAATCCTTCTCCGGAATAGAGCAACAAATTTGAATGCAAAGGCCTATGATGGAACGACACCGCTCATACTGGCCGCTAGACTTGCTATTGAAGGTATGGTAGAGGATCTTATTAATGCTGAAGCAGATATTAACGCCTCTGACGATAATGGTAAAACAGCTCTTCATTGGGCTTCGGCTGTCAATAATGTTGAGGCAGTGAATGTTTTATTAGCTAATGGTGCCAATAGGGATGCACAAGATGCCAAGGATGAGACTCCGCTTTTCCTATCGGCACGTGAAGGATCTTATCAAGCTGCAAGAGTTTTACTAGATCACTGTGCAAATAGAGATATTCAGGATCATATGGACCGGCTTCCTCTCACCATAGCTCGTGAGAAACTTCATCACGACATTGTCACCCTTCTTGAAGAGCATATTCCACCAGCTCCACAAATGAACAAATCTCCTCAATTTAACCCTCAATTACTAGGCTCTCCACCAATGATGGGACACCATGTTCCAGGAAAGCGGGGTCCGAACAAGAGGAAAGCCAAGGATGACTTTGGAAACAATACTCTCCCTCGTCAGCCTCATCAACGAAAACCTTCAGTAAAAAAATCAACTAAAAAATCCATAGCTGAATTAGACATTCTTTTGACTCCTGAGGGTGGGTTCAAAGAAGAGCCTAAATTCTCTCCTCTTGCTGGGAGTCACCCCAATTTAGATGAATTATTCAAGCAGCAGCAGCACCTTCACCATCATCAAATGCAGGGAACAGCGCATCCTCCAAGCTATGAAGCAGCTTTGCTTGGACGCTCAATGCACGCTCTTCAAGGTGGTATGCCCGGACAATCAAATTTAGAATCTCAATATAACAGCAGCAATGGTGGTGGAGTTGGTGGTTTTCCTCCTCCTCAACAACAACAACTTCAGCATTCTAGACAGCAGTCCATGCCTGTCTCTATCAACTCCTACAATAATCAAACACCACCTCATAATTTGAGTCCCTCACATGTACCCGGGGTCATGAGTCCCCCGCACTCAGTGCAATCCAGTACGAATATGTCTCCTCCACAACAGCAAGCAATATTGAATAGTATTGGCAACAATAACAATCCATCCCCTGTCAAATCTAGGAACGTAAATCTTCCAACAAGTCCCACACACTTTGCCGCTCTCCGTGGAGCAGCAGCTCCTCGGCAACAGTCCTTTGATTTTTCAAGTACTCCTACACAGCAGCAGCAACAACAACAACAGCAGCAGCAGAGCGAAATGCTCATGCATCATCATTTAACTCAGCAACAGCAGCAGCAGCAACAACCAACACCCTCACAACGGTTTTATTATTCTCAACATCAAGGAATGACAACACCAAGTCCAGACTCTCCTGGTATTACCCTTTCTCCCCAATCAGAATGGTCTTCTGAAGGGAATGATATTCATTCTCCACCCTCTTCATACCCTCAGCAGTATCATACACTCCAACAACAACAGCAGCAGCAGCAGCAGCAAGCTGTACAATCTCAACAAGGAGTGATTCGCTCTGATGGAGTCTTGATATAATAAATAATCTTCACAACGATGTGTCAACCAACACATCATAAATAGACTCATTGCCATTTTCAAAAAGGATTTGATCAATCTATGTAAATGCTGCTAGTATTGGAATGTGCTGTTGATCCATCATGAGTGATGATGAGAGGGTTGAACTACTACTATATAGGTATTTGTTTTAAGGACTACAGATAAAGAATTAACCCTCTCAATAATTAAACGGTTTTTCTTATATATATTTTCATAATATATATCATATAATTTTTTTTTTTACTAGTATTTTTTATATATCATTGTATTTATATATAATATGTTAATTCCCTGTATCTCATTCGTTATCATATCTGCTCAAAATTCATTTTATGTTAAGAAATTAAAAAAACAAGAAGGAAAATAAATAACATTCCGATCTCAATTTTTAATATATATTTATATATACATATATATATATTTAAAGCCAGCAATATCTGTACAACGACTTTATTTTATTGTTCTATCATCATCATCATCGTTTGTAGACATTTTTCTTAAAAATACTGTGTTAAATATATATAATAAAACTCGACTTCAGCTCTGTTGTCTTCCAAGAGTCGTTGTACACTGTTAATAAACTACTAGAAAATATCTCTCTCCAACTTTGTATTTCTATTTTAAGTGATAATAATATTTTATATTTATATAATATATTTATTTGTGTTATTATTAAACAATCAAAGACTTGCCTTGTCTATTCAATCAATTTGTTTGAAAAAAGTTTTCATTTCGTCTCTGATAAAGTTCGAGGAATTGTTACAGTGTAGTAGAAATTAGAATAATACAAAAAAACAAAAAAAAAAGAGTTGAAATTTCAACAAGAAGAAGAATGTATCACTTAACGGAATGGAATGAAAGGTTACTTATGAGTTATGCTGAACTCAGTTAATGTACATTTTTATACATAATGGGTTTGTTCAATCACATGAGAATGAGGAGGACTTCTTTGTAAATACAGTGTGTGTAATTATAATTATAGCCATATTTCGCCTCAGGGACGTGGGCTCATTTAGTTTTTGAAGAGTTATTACAATAAGCGGCTCTCTTATGCATCCAGTCTCGGGGATTATGATGATTAAAGAGAGGAATTCCGTTTTCCGTCCTGATGTCTCCATAGGAACCCCCACTACTAGTCGTCGTAGGGGGAGAGTAGAACTCATTATTCCTATAGGCGAAACGGATGTCGTTATACGAGTTGTACATGTATTTACTCCTCTTGACTTCCCCTTCTTCCGGTAATAGGGAAGTCATTTCCAATCCTCATCTGTTCTTAGGTCCTTCCATCTTCCAGGTCTCATGAGTATCCCATTCCATGCCGTCATGAGGAAGTTTTGACTTGACAAAGGGATTAATTAGTATCATTTTCCAATTCTCTCCAAAAACTTCCTTCAGATTTTGATAGATCCCAATATTGTAGGTATTGATTCTACGATTATTCTCGAAGGTTGTTCGTCCTCGGAGAACGAGATGAGTATGATAAATGAGGAGAACACCAGTTAAAAGAAGCGCTGCTGTATGTACACTCCAAAAGAAAATGTACAATTGAAGCCAGGAGAAATCAAGTCCGGTGACGAGCATAACAAGAGGGAAGACAAACTTGAGGATTTGTGACCAAGATAAATTCCCCGATTCGTCTAGAAGGATCTGTTGGTGTAGGAATGATGTGTTAAAGTAAGTGCAGTATGCCACAGAGATGAACATGTAGAAAAGAAAGAGGCAAAAGTAGCGATGGTTCCGGTGCCCCACGCAGTAGCCCACAAACATACAATGATGCTCTCGCTTTAGGATACAGGTATTGCAGACTGAGCAATGGAATGATCTGAAAATAATATGAGGATAAGTGTGTATCAGGTTCTTCCATGAATTCATCTCCCTTTACCTTGGAGGTGTAACGGCCTCACATGCAGCACAGAAATTCCATTTCTTTCTAATTACTGTAGGAAGAACCACGAAGCGAGTAGAAGTATCAATAAGCCATAAACCCAGAAAATTACCGAGGAGATTCATAAGTATAAATATCCCAAGCAAGTGATGAATATAGAACATGATGGAACTCTGCGAGTACAAAGAAGGGACCACAACGAGACTCTCATAGAAATAACTACATGGAATCATAAAGGAAACGAAAATGAAGGCCCCAATATCTGAGACTTGACGAGGAAACAAGTGATTGCGACGGAACCGGACCGTCGTCATATTGATAGTCTACTTGTCGGAATAAGGGAAATAATGCAACTGAAAGAAGTGTAGGGAAGGGAAAAGGCTGTTGTTGTTGTTGTCTTCTTGCTCTTTCAGTTTTCATGTCTTGGGAGAGGAAAGCCATTACTAACTTTCTACATACTAGTTATTAGTATTACATTATACTCTTTTCGCCCTGAGTCAAAAAACAGCAAGTACGTAGGTATATAAAGATATGTACATAGATAAGTATTTTATATTTATAGCATTTCAAATTTCTCAACATCAAATATTTTTCTACCAGGAAGAATCTGGTTATGAGATATTTTTTGAGGCGATAGCAGTTTGCTGTTAATACGTTGCAAGGTTTTATTAAATGGTAAGTCTTTCGAAAATTAAGAGTCACCTACAATCAATCAATTAGGCTAATAAACATTTTAAAAATCATCCTAGAATGAAAAAAATGTAAATACTGTACGTGCCCATGAGCTATGGTACATAGTCCATAGAAAAAGGGGAAAAAACTATTGCAATGAAATGTTGCTTGGTCATGGTGACGTTATTATTATTATATATATATATGTATATATAAAAAACTGCCCCTTCTCGAGAAACGAATTGGTTCTGGCGCCCCTGGTAGGTGGTGAGTTTATAATACGACGTTAGTTTTATCAGGCGTCGTCAGATTCACTTACGCTTACGTTCACTTGACTCCTTGAGCTACTAAGTGGACATGCATAACTTTTTTTACTTTTAACTTATGTATACGCATATATTTGTACTTAGTATGGCCTACACTACCCTACTTCTTTCATTTTATACTTCACTATATGACCTGCGATGGAGCTGAAGTACATAATTATCGATTGATAGGTTAAACCATTTGTGAAAAGATTTATTTATAAGAGCTTGAGAAGCGGATGTATCAACTCTCCATTGTATCAATTCACCCACCCATCTCGTAACTGCTGAGTGAAGACATTTATTGAACATAATGACCTTATACTGCCATATACATATTTTGATTTCCAAAAAAAAAGACACTCAGTGTCGGTTTAATAAATTGAAATGAAGATTTAATTTGATTCCCAGTAATTACATTATTTCGTTGAAAAAGATATTTGTTACCAAAGATACTCTGGATTTTTGGATTATCTTAACTCTTAAAAAATGATATTTTGGATTTTATCTAAACAATCACAAGTTTCATAAATTTATAGAATCCATTTTGACATATAAAATAAAAAAAGAGGACATATCTGGGAAATAGAGAACAGTTGGTGACCCTATACATATATAAATTTCCAAATTACTTAAGCATTGCATGTCCCAATTGTCAATTATATATTAATATGTGATTAAGGGGTGCAAATAGGATTTTTAAGCTAGGGAGGGGGGGGGGGCATTAAAGGGCGTCGTTACACAAATGTTGTAAAACTTTTTTTTTTTTTTTTTTTTTGTGTGTGTGTGGGGGGGGGGGGGCATATCATCGTTTAGAAAAACTGTCCCCCTAGGAAGATCTTAATTAAAATATTATTAAATAGTATTATATAGAAAAAAAAAAAAATTGGTCCCCCCTAGAATTATTCTCAAGAAAAAATTCCATTTATGAAATGTCAAATAGGATTTTCTTCATTTTTGTTCATAAGTTACCAGGCTAACCATGATGATTAATTTTAGGTTTTCTCAGAATATAATGGATTCATAGATAATGAACAGTGAATGGATAAACGCCAATGAATTTTGGTATAAACAAAAATAATTATAATTCATAGGATCAACTAAATAATTATGAGCTACCAACTCCCCAAGACAGGCTATCACATTAGAAAAAACAAATATCTTCAAATTCACTTCCAATGATTAGGATGTTAAAAAATTTAAATTTACAAAGACATTGAAGTATCATCACCAGGTAACACTCCAGGTCGAATCAAAGTGATCAGCAGTGATGGATAAAAAGGGTCCAGCTGACATGCAAAAAAAGGACGGTTATTGGCAACATTTGTCTTTTCAAACTTCTTTTTCTTTCTTTCTAAAACATCAAAATAATAATATGCATTCCGCCCCTTCAAATGTGATCGGCTGAAATTCTGCCTTACTTCAAGGGTACCATGTTTATTTATGACATCATCTCGGGCGTGCGTGTCAGCTGGACCCTTTTTATCCATCACTGGTGATCAGCCATCAGTGATGGTTCATCGGCCATCACTTATCAATTATCATATATTCTCGTTGAAAATAATAATATTAAAAGCTCCAGCTGTCTGCGGCAGCTTAAATCACGTTCGTCCTTCACAGGAGGTTGCGTGAATTTTTAAACAAAATTGAATAATAACCTTCCACATACGTCACAAATTATTTATGGCTGACTTGGAACTAGCTAAGAGTTGCAAGCAGACGTACGTTCCCATTATTTTTTTAATAGTCAAATCTCTATTAGCTAGTATTTTCTAAGTCCAATAAATAAAATAAGATGGCTGATTCCCAAGTGAAATGGGCTTTGGATATCCTCGATGACGAGGGAATGGAAACGGTGCCATTTTGGCGTCATTATGGAGCTACTTTTGGATCAGCTCTATGTGGCTTCGGATGCTTTGCCTATGCTAATTTGATCAATCATCGGCCCTACTACGCGAGAGGACCTCAACTCATTGGTGCAACTATTTTCGGTGCCTTCTTCGGTACATTCATGAGAGATTATCTTGGTTATAAAAGTGCAGAGAAAGAAGCAGTTTTAAAGGATTATCTTCTCAAACATCCGAACCTTTTCCCTGAGCCAGAGCGAAAGAAGTACAGTGATCCCTGTGTCATTTCACACTGGGCCATTCGACGATAAATAAAACTCTTAAGATTCTATGCCAATCCTTTAGATTGCCTCCTTTTCTTTTATAATTATAGATTGATTTTATGTAGTACTTTGGAAGTGAATAGAGACCAAAAAAACTCTAGCGAAGAATAACAAACACATATATTGATTAATTTTTAGTAGTTACACGATCCAATTCCAGCCTTTTTAATTGTTTCTTTTCCAGATGACAGAAGAGGGCATTTGTAATAAGAATTACTTTCGTAGTTATGAAGACCTTGAGGTACTACTCGTCTCACTCAACATATGTTTTCATTCCATTCACATTCTGTTTTCTTTCTTACTGTAATTTAAGATCCACAAGCTTATGCTAGAGGATAAACCCAGGACGGAGGCCTACAGAGATGCTGTTCTTAATAATGCATCTCTTTTTAAGGATAAGGTAGTGATGGACGTAGGGGCTGGCTCGGGTATTCTATCGCTTTTTGCGGCTAAGGCGGGTGCTAAAAGGGTATATGCGGTTGAAGCCAGTTCGATTAGTGAGCCCCTAAAGAAAATTGTTGAGTTGAATGGCTATGGGGGTGTAATCCAGGTGTGCAATACCACTCTTTCTGTATTTTTTATATTATGTACATGTGTATTACAACTATTTTTTCTTTAAAAAAATATTATTTGTAAAAGGTTGTGGCAGGTCGTGCTGAGGATGTGGACATTCCTGAAAAAGTAGATATTATGATTAGCGAATGGATGGGATTTTATTTATTTCATGAGTCCATGCTTAATTCCTTTATTAAGGCTAGGGACAAACATTTGGATACGGAGAATGATGGTTTTGTCTTTCCTAGTTCAGCAACTCTCTACGTGGCTCCTTCCTCCCTTCCTCTTCTTAGGAAAGCCAGAGACTACTGGAATGATGTATATGGGTTTAATATGAGTCCTATGGTTGAAAACGTTCGGATGAAACCCGAGATTGAATGTATAGAGGAGACTAATTTATTGAGCGAGTCCAAGGTTGTAACCAAGTTGGATTTGAACTGGGTCTCTGAAGAGAATGTCAACGAAATTTCTTTTCGAGAACTCTTCACTCTCTCTCAAGGTGGGAGTTTTAATTCAGTAGTTCTTTGGTTCGATGTTACTTTTGATCCTCCTTCTACCTTTACGGATGGGTCTGCTACCTGCCACTCATCAACGCTTTCAACTGGACCCTCATCTCCATCGACACACTGGAAACAAACCATTATACCTCTTGAGAGGAATAAGGAACTTAAAAAGGGAGACACAATTTTGTTTGACCTCTTTTTGGATCAGTCTAAAGAGAATCCAAGACAATATGTGATAGAACTTGAGCTCCTTGATGAATCCAATGAGGAATTGCATCCTGTTCCATGTCATTGTCACTCTTATCGATGTGATAGTGCTCTAACGCTTTTAAGGGCCTTAAATGATGAAGATGATGATCCAATTTAATATTTCAAGAGTAAAAAAAAAAATTTTCATTATAATTATTATTATTATTATAAAAAGCAACGAATAACAACAAGACGCACTCATGAACCAATAGGTCATACATAACAATTATTATGAGAATAAATACTGTTTGTTCATTAAAAACCAAGAGTAAGTGATTCCAGCCCCACAATAAACCGAATAAAACATTAAAGGTAGAAATTCGTATTTACTTAGGGATGGAACAGTATGAAAGAGTAAGGTATCAAAGATGAAGACAAGAGCTAAACCTAAGAGATAAATTTTTTCCCAGGAAGAATGTGAATTCTTAATGGCTCTCTTTCCATTTTTATCACTATTCCTCAAAAGAGAGTAATATGTATAAGCAGCATGACAAAGAAAAACCAGTAGTTTTATCCATATTTCTCTTGACTCAAACAGAAGTGGGAAGAGGGAGAAATGACCCACAACGGATGTGATGAAATAAATTTTGGAATAGTTCTATAAATTTGGAATAATTAAGATATCATTATAATGGTCCACTAACTAGACTTATTTTGTATTACCCGATCACAGTAGGCTAGTAAAGCAAGTGGCAAGATGATAAGAAGTATGGCTTTTTCATGAACATGCCATCCAAATAGAAAGGAACTCCATGAGCACAATACTATTGCTCCAAGGAATCTATTGACATTAACATTCTTCCAAAGTTTCCATAGGCAGGGCATCATAGAGATCAAAGTAGCAATCAGGGTGACACTAGGGGGAATGGAAGGAAGAGTGGCGTGACTATACTCTTGAACAAGACCACCAGTCATTGAAGCCTTAGTAGGGACCTTCAGAATTACGGATAATGTTTTATCTAAAAAGTTATACAAGGCCCAGAAGTTAGGGGCCCAATAAGCATGAACGAGTCCTCTTTTAAATGGAAATAGCCTTTGAAGAACCGTAGCAAATTGACCAAAGTATATAAAGGGTCCAAAGGACATCAAACAAACGGATATCACTGTCAAACCTAGATTCAGAATGATCAATTATAGTATTGAGTGTAACTATTTGTGGTTTTTTTAATAAATAATATATATACATTACCTAAAATGAGTAGTCTGTGAAATTTAAAATGACCTGATTGAAAACAGTAAGCCCCAAAAAGATAAACAACGTAGGCTGGTGCAGTATAAGCAAAAATGTGCTTAAAATTGCATAAAACCGCAAACCAGAAACCTGATGCTAGTAGTTGCCCATTTTTAGCTGATCCCATGGATAAGAAGAGAAGTCCAAAGAGGAATCCATTATATTGAAAGTGAATATGATCAACAAGTAAAAGTCCAGCGTTCGCTAATATCCCAAGATATTCCCCTCCACAACGTTTAACACCCATTGCCAAGACAAAATCCGTCAAAATGACGGATCCTCTTTGAAATATAATTGTCTCATTGGAAGCATAGTAATGATTTTTTATTCGAAGCATCTCTGGGTCAAAGGCATAGGCAAAATGAGACAGAATCCATTCAAAATAGGCAAAAAATGGTGGGTAATCTAGGGTCCATTCAGAGCAAGAGTCTGTATACCATTGTTGTATAGGTAAAGAGTGTGTAACGGCAAGCCAATTTCGATGAACTTCGAAGTCAGTGGAATGATATGTGCGTAAAAATAGTATTTTAACACATGAGAGAGCAATAGTTACCTCCCAAAACATTAGAGCTGTAATAAATAAATGTAAAATGAGATAAATTGAAATTATAATATCAAAATTATGGGAACGAACATCTCCAGTCCGTCTATATTTTCTCCTAAAGCATAATTTACATAAACACAAAAGATAAAGAGGAAGGAAGGAAATAATCAGAGACTCCTTAGAACAGTTACAACTAATCTAAAAACAAGTCCGTAATGATAAATGCAAAAAGAAAGATTGCAAAGGCTTTTATCACGTTCCGCATGATTTGAACGAATGAGCAAACTTTATCATTGGTTCTTGAGTCAAGGAAAATCAGACCCGCGAGACGAAGAAGGGATACATTGGAATTTGTCGAAGCACTCAAGTCCACTAGGCGTAGTGTTTGAACGGAGAAGGCAGTGATACAGAAAATGATGAATGCATTGAGATTAGGGAAGAAATGGATGAGCAATCGAGTGAAAAGACCGGAAAGGAGCCAGACACAGCATAAGAGTCTCTCCTTTGGAATTTCAACCTGAGGCACATGGTTGTCTAATGAAGTAAAGATTGGAGGAGGAGAAGGAGGAAAAGAGGGAGGAGAGAGAGGAACGGGAGTAACTGATTCGGTGATGACCGGTGATGCCGATGTCGTTGCTGCTATTTCCTCGTTTCCATTATTGATTTCGTCCCGGGAAACATTTCCAAGGACATGACCCAATCGATTTTCTTTATTTCGAAGGATTTTGGCTCGAATAGCTTGTTGACGCCGTTCAGCGGCAGTTTGAGTCCCCTCTGTTGTTGACATTTCGTTTAATTGGAGTGACGGATGGAAATGACGTCAGAGTGTGACGCTCACTCAGCAGCAGCAGCAGCAGCAGCTTGCCCATCCAAGGACTCAAATATAGCCTAAAGTCAGGTAACCTTTTGGATAGATGTATGCATGCCATGTCCATTTGTTCGAATCTTTCATTAAATTACTCTGCTAGGAAATAGACTCTAATTCATTGCATGGAATGAGCAATAGGGAGCTCAATTTTATGGTCCGTGTATGATTTGGATTAAAATAGGAATGGGAGTCATGTAACCAGACGCTAGTGAATAGATCTATCCAAGCATACTATTGTGAGTTTACTACATCATGTGTAAGCGTTCTATAATACCATGGTCCATGGTATATATAATGCATGTGGAATAGCCTGCATGTGTCTAAGCAGTTGCTTCGTTATTGGATGTTGACTTACTTCCTTTCAGCTGTGAAGAGATTTTGAATTTAGAGGGTACAGAGCAGAATGGATACGAGAACTGCAGAAGAAATTGTTCTCCTCAAGAGTGAGCCCATGCCAAAAGACTCTCAAAAAGTCGAAGGCTATGATTTTAACAAAGGTTTGGACTATCATGCACTCCTTCAATCCTATAAATCCTCCGGTTTCCAAGCAACCAATTTTGGTTTGGCTGTGGACAGCATTAATGACATGGTATGTAGCATCTTCATCCATACAGAGTCTAAACTATGTGGAGAGTCACATTTTGTACTACTTGTAGATCCGTTGCCGTAATGAAAAAATGCCGGTTGAAAAAGAGGTAGACGTGCAGTCTGTTCCTAGGTTGGATGAGAAATACACATGGGACCCTAGACCCCGAGGGAATTGTACTATTTTTCTAGGTTATACTTCGAACATGGCATCCTGTGGTGTTCGAGAATCCATTCGTTACTTAGTCGAACATTCTATGGTAGATGTTATTGTGGCAAGTGCGGGGGGTATCGAAGAAGACTTTATTAAGTGTTTGGCTCCAACTTATTTAGGGGACTTTTCTTTGGATGGTGAGATATATGTATATATTAAATCTTAATTATCCTCATTTTCTTCTTAATTTTGACTCAGGGAAAACTCTACGAAAAAAAGGCATTAATCGAATCGGAAACCTTCTCGTTCCAAATGATAATTATTGCAAATTTGAGGATTGGATCATGCCTATATTTGACCAAATGTTATTAGATCAGAAAGAAAAAGGGATAGTTTGGACCCCATCCCGGATTATTCATCGCTTAGGTCATGAAATAAATGACCCAAAGTCTATTTATTATTGGGCTGCTAAGAACAATATCCCCATTTTTAGTCCAGCATTAACAGATGGTTCTATCGGAGACATGCTTTACTTTCATTCAATTAAGAATCCCGGACTTGTTGTTGACATACTTCAAGGTAAATCCAGTGTGTTACCCTTTCATTAACCCTGAATAACCCTAATGAAATAGATTTAAGATCCATCAATGATATGAGTGTCAAGGCTGTTAATACTGGTATGATAATTGTGGGTGGAGGGCTCATCAAGCATCATATTTGCAATTCCAATCTCATGAGGAACGGAGCTAATTTTAGTGTTTTTTTGAATGTGGCTAGTGAGTTTGATGGATCAGACTCTGGGGCTCGTCCGGATGAGGCTATATCTTGGGGCAAGATTCGAATGGATGCTAAACCAGTTAAAGTAGGTTCCCTCCTATTAATTAATATTAGACTAACTACCAATTTTATTTTTACTTATAGATTTATGGGGAAGCATCCCTTATCTTTCCTCTACTGATGGCGGAAACATTTGTGAGAACGCATTTAAAACTCACAAGTTAATAGTTAATGTTAAAATAAATATTTGTTTATAATATTGTAATCAAAACGAAAAAAAATAAATTGACGAGTCGAGATATAATTAAGAGGGGCATCCTTATTAGTTTTTACTTATTAGCCTAATACACGTGAGGGACCGTATTATAATATTATTCAAAAGTACTTGTTGTACTAACATAACTACTTTAGCTGGAGATGCTGCAGCAAAAATTAAAAAATAAAGAATGTCCGTTCGTGAAATTAAAGAAGGAGAGTTTCATTGGATATACTTTAGTGATGGAATTCCTTGGGATTTTTATGTACAGAAAACATCGGACGCAGAATCTGTTCGTCTTATCGAATCCCAAATGAGACAATCATTAGTGAGCTTGCAAGAGGATAAGCCTTGTATTGGTTGCATCTATGGGATCAGGTGGGATAAGGATGAACAATACTATAGAGGAGAAATTTTAGAGGAACTAAACGAAGGTCTTTATATGGTCAAAATGATTGATTATGGGAATGTGGAAGTTCAGTCAATAGAAAAAATAATGTCAATCAATTCCAGTGTTTCATTTGTGCCTCCTTATGCTATTCCATGTTGTATGAAGGATTTGGAGGACTTTCGTGGAACATTGTGCACGCCGAGTGTACGTGAAAATTTCATTTCATGGCTGAGAGTAGGTTTACCAATAGGAGCTGAGTTCTTTCCTCAAAATGGTTTCTACTCTGTGAGTCTCCGTGTGCAGCTTCTCTCTTCACACTTTAGTCCCACCTCTCGCGAACCTTCCCTTTATGTAGCCTCTGAAAAAGTTCAAAATTGGATTCTAGCGTATTTTGATGAGTTTGATTCGTCCAAGGAAAATATCAACTGTAAACAAGAAGAATATCTCTTTGAAGAAATCATGTCTAGATCTAACAAAACTCTAGATACTTGCTGCTCAGCCTTGGAAGCTCCTTCTTTAATCTCTCTTTCTAATCCCACATCTGTCAATACTCAAACCACATCTACCGAAGAAAGTTCGAAAGCAATGTCAAAATCACCTATCATTTGCCATGATGATATAAATGAGAACCAAAGTCATTCTCAGGAACCAGGAGGAGCCCAAGAGTCTTCACCAATTCAAGTCCCTAGTCCAGAATTGAGGAATTGCTATGATTATTCCGAGAGCACTGAGCTTATACCCGGTAATAAGATGAAAATATACTATACGGGAGGCTCAGGGCCAGAAAATTTTTTTTCCATCTTTTTAAACGGTCACTCTGGTCAATTTCCGGAATTTTATGAAAAAATACAAAGTTACTACAACGATAATGATGAATATGAGGAGCCCTGTTTGTTAGATTCTAGCCCTGTTGCCGTGTACGAATTTGATTCTTGGCATCGGGGTGAGATTCGTGGTGATAAAGTGTTTTTAGTTGATAGTGGTGAATCATTGGAGATAGAACCCTTTGCTCTAAGAAAGTTAAATCCAGAGTTCTTAAAGTACCCGCCTCTAATAAAAGTTTGTAAACTCTACCATCCTCATGGACTATCTCCTCAAACTTTTTCCAAGGAAGGTCTTGAAGCCTTTGAGAATCTTTTTGATCAAATTACAGAGTCTGTCTATATTGGTTTCGAGGGTGCAGATCTACAGCTTCGGGATCGGGTTTACCTTCTCTCTCCCCTAAGCGACAATGGCATTCCTTTTCAATGCATACTTAAAGAGAGAGGATTTGGATATCTTGAATTTGTATCACCAAGCTCATGTTCTACAGTGCAAGCTAATAATATTTCAGCCTGGGACCCAGCTAGGGAAGATTATGAAAATCATAATAATACACTCTCATACAGGTCTGACAATATAGATTGTGTGTTAGATCAAAACTATACAATTGGCCCTGATGGAAGGGAAGCGGAGACCCTTTGTAAGTTCTATCGGGCAGGAAAACGTTGTCCTCGGAAAGACAAGTGTCAATTTCTTCATTGTACTTTAGACGGTAATATCAATGCTACACTATGACTACTACTGTGATTAATGAGGGTTTTTGTTATAGATCCAAAGGCTTTTGCAGCTCAAGATGTAACGTACGATCAATTGGAAGAGCTTGAACTTCCAGAAATCGATAGTTTAGTAGTTGCGCAAGTGACAAACATCAGATCCCTTTCTTACTTTTATATCATTTTGCCCAATGGGCACCTTGATATTGAGTCACCTACGTTTGACGCAAGTAAAAAATCAAAACTAATTGAATTAAATGAAGAAATCAACAATGTCTATCAAAAAAAAAAAGTTAAACACAATTCAAATCCTTTATTTTTGGGTGATGTCGTTGTTGCCAAGCATTCCAAGGATAACCTCTGGTACCGTGCTCGAATAATTAATATTGACAGCATTCATATCATGGCTACTGTCTTTTACGTAGACTATGGAGAGGAAGATAATGTTCCTAGCAGTCAAATTCGTTCCATTGACCCCCGATTTCTTCAAGTCCCATTCCAAGCCATAGAATGTGGGTTTCCCATCAAGGATATTCTTCCGTATAATAATGACACAGACCTCAAGGCTAGAAAACTTTTAAAACTGACTCAAAGTCGAACCATTTTTGCCAGGATAGCTTGCAAAGAAAATGATGGAAAGCTTTCGGTTTATTTGTACTATGTCAATGAATTAAATAAATTGGTCGACGTACTACAGGAATTGACATGTACGTCTCTCTAAACTAGTCTCATGGTTGCTTTTTTGCGATACAAAATCTTCCAATTTGTTCTTTCTATAACATTATTGATTAAAAATAGTTCAATCAAAACAATTTAATTTTTAAATTGTATTTATTAACCTTCAACCATTGTTATTGTAAGTATTTTTCTTCACAATATCTATGTATGTCAGAATTATGTATATGTATATATTGTAAAAATAAAATTTGTTTTCCCATAAGAGCCAAACACAAATTCATCTCAAGCGCTTTATGAATCCCTTCACTGAGTTATCTAAGTTTGCCTTACTATTCATGTCGCGTGCAGTCCTACCTGCTACTTTAACCTTGCATTTTATATTTTCTTACAACTTCTTGTCATAGTATTATTTTGGTTGTACGATGTATTTAAAAGTAATATCTACTGTTATTAGGCCCGTCAAATTAAAATGGAATAGATGGAGTGGAGAAATAAGACTCACTGGGGTTTTAACCGTGTGTATCTACATTCTTTTACTATCATATTCATTCTTTCACCGGAGAGCTCCAACTCAATCCATAGCAGTCAATTCAAATACTGAGAACGTCGACGTCAAGTCCTTGAATGGTGATGTAGAAATGAAACTCTATAAGATTTTTAAGAGAGCAGATACGATTGCAGACAACAAACTCTCTCTAAAAGAGCTAACTTGGATCATTCATCGACAGGTGATGAAACATATTCAAGATTCCCTACGGAACAACTTTAAAAATTTCTTTGCTATGGATACAGTCAATAAAAACGGCCTTGTTGAGTGGTCAGAGTATTCGGAAAATAAGTTTAAAGGACTTGACATATCCAGCAGAAATGTAAAAGAAATAATTGCTGAAGCGAAAGCAGCTTGGAGTGAGGCAGCTCGATCAAACCCAGATAGTTTGAATATAGATGAATATCTTGGTTTTACACATCCAGAGTCAAGTCATTCAATCTTATCTCAAAGCTCAGAGGAGTCTCTTCGTAAATACGATGAAGACGGTGACGACAAAATATCGGAAAAAGAATTCTTAAATCCATTTGCCGATGAGGCAAACAGCGTTTCTCCAAATGAAAGACAGGATCTCTTTCGAAATGTATTGGATGGTAATGGTGATGGATTTGCAGATAAGAGAGAAATTCTAATGTACCTTGATCCAAAATCCTCCCATTGGTCTGTGGGGGAAGCTAAAAAATTACACTCCGAGTTAGACGTAAACCAGGACTCATTTATTGCATGGGATGAATTAATGAGTAAATTAGATCTTGTAAATAAATCACAAATTTTAAACCCTGAGATCAGTCTTCATGACACATCACTCCATTCGAGTCTATGAATTTCATCCTCATAACCGCTCTGCTAAAATATCAAAATTAAATTCTTTCAACAAACACACATATTATTTAATTAAGAGAATCATTATATTTCTATATAAAATATTTTTTTTAAATATACATAGTTTCCTAGTTGTTATTTCCTTTTAATTTAATTTTTATAATTGAATAAATAAAGTTTTTTTTAAAAAAATATTTTATTTGATCAAGACCAGAGAAGAATAGTTCTTTGATGGATTGATCATATTGTTTTTTTCATGACTAATTTAAAAAGTCCTGACAAAAGTATATTTTTTTTAATACATAAAAATAATTTAGGGAAAATACAAAAGAAAAAAACCGATATTAAGTTATCACTATACTTATTTTCTATAAAAATGTATTGATTTATATTCTGAGAGAACAATCCCCATTTCAATATTGACGTAATTATAAATGCTCTTTTCTTTCCTTAGATATATATATATATAAATATGTATGTAATTAATTTGTAACTGAAATATCCTGGAAAATAACAAAAAAAAAAAAAAAAAAAAAAAAAACCATAAGTAGATATCTGGAATTGAATCTACCATGGGGCAAGTCTTCATTTCTAATGAGAGAAGTATGAACGTAGAAAAAAGAGAATAATCAATCCTTGATGAATACTTTTAAGTACAAAAGCAATTCGTTTTGGAGGAATCAGAGGATGAAGTAGAGCCGTTAACATTAGTTCGACCATTCAAAGAACCTTTATGCTGAACCCCGGACTCAGCAGCATTGAGATCCAAGCTTCCATCTTGGACATTGTGATACACTTTTTTAGCTGTTTCCAAAAAAGCATCCTCGACATGTTGTCCCGTCTTGGCACTCGCCTCAACAAACATTAATCCATTTTCCTCTGCAAATTGACGTGCCTCCTCATGGGACACGTCTCTCTGACCCTCTAAATCACATTTATTTCCTATCAAAAATATAACCTAAAACAAAAAAAGCACATGAAATAACTCAGGGCGTAAAAGGTAGAATATGAGTCTTACAGTATTGGGATTAGTTAGATTCCTGGCATCGGTTAACCAGGAACTAAGATGATTGTAAGTATGCCGTCTCGTCACATCGTACACAAGGATTGCACCAGCAGCTCCACGATAATAAGAACGAGTCACCGCACGGAATCTCTCTTGGCCTGCTGTGTCCCATATTTGTAATTTAATTTTTTGGCCTGATACTTCAATTATCCTAGTTCCAAATTCCACACCAATCGTATGAGGACAATCCGATAAAACTATCAAAAAGAGAGTAAGGAAATGAGTTTCCCATTTAGTAATTGATAATATGAATAATGATTGCTGTATCATGTACATATGTATGCATGTTTGTAGATCTCTCATGAGAGTAGCATCGAATTGTTGTATATCGTATACATCAATATAATATAAATACTACATATATCAATGTAAATCGAGCATAAATAACAACAATCATTAATGTACTAATATCAACATTGAATTCCCCTGTCTTCTACTCAATGTAGAGAGGAAAGAAATCAGCACATCCCTCCACGTCGGATCCATTGCCCCTCATAAAAGGATGTATTGTGCAAAATAAAGTATGCTCAAAAGCCAAAAAACAGCAAAGGATGGGACTCTTATGGGAGAAGTGATCTCATCAAATTAACTATTTAAAAGGACTATGAATTACACTTTTTCTCCGTGAATTGATGAAGGAGACATGACTTTCCAACGCCCATGTCTCCTATGATTATGTATTTGAAGATAAATGAGTAATTATAGGGTGCCGAAGACATGACCTTTGAAAATGGAAGAGAAAAAGTCAGATTAAAAACAAGGATTCCCTTGGATTCATATTTAAAAAAAATACTCTTACTAATAGAAATAGCACGCACTCGAAATTCTAATCTTTGTTTTTTGACAAAAAACTAAAATGACAGATCGACACACAGTAACTTCGAGTCTCAATACATAATACTACTCTACGTATGTACTATTTTATTATAATATACTTTTAACTCTATTATCTCTTCCTTCTTCTAACTTATTTCTGCTGCTACTTTACCCACCCGTCCACCACCACCACCACGAATACATCGGCAGAAATAGGCAAGCACTGCTCTAGTCAACCGAGTACCCCCCATACCTACAGGAACGTTTCTCTCTTTCTTTTTCTGTCTCTCTTTCCTTTTCTTTTAGTTACTTAGTTACTCCTATTACTCCTATTATTCCCATGAATCATGATGTCATAAAAAACCTCACTCTTTCTTCCTTTTTCCTATGTGTATACAGTATTTTATTCGAGACAATGCTGTTGACATGTAAGACTAACATTACTTAATGCAATTATGACGGGATTTGCGGAATCCTCATGCGTCATCATAGCCTGTCTCTCCCAAGTTTCAGCATTAACCATTAATTATCGTAACATGCAAAATGTACTCCACACACCATTGACTATAAACTTCCCTTTCAGAACCAATGACTCGACCCGTATGATTGAAGGTCATGAATCTTAAAATAATACGGGTGGTCGCTCTACTTACTAGATTGAAAACTCTGCTCTACATTATTTATTTATGTAAAATACTAGGGTATTTTGCCATAAGGAACTTGACGTATGCATTTAAGTGAGTGTATGCCTGAGTAAAATGCCTCGCGTTTGAACGAATGGCTATAATATGTATTTTGCTTAATTTACTGTTATACACACATTAAAAAAACACGTTAATTTGATAATAATTAATAATAGGAGTATGACTTGTAAGTACAAAGTTACTAAATGAATGAATGATAAATGAAAAACAAGCAATGCTTTAATATTCATGCTACTATGTATATTATGTATAATAAATACAAATTATTATGGTTTTTAGAGAGTTATACAAAAACATTAAAAATATATTTTTAAAAAGATTGGAGATTATTCCCAGATGACAAATTTATAGGAGATATAGATTATAACTAAGACGCATTATTATTTAGTCGTATTTTCACCAATACTCGATACCACACTTCCTGATTCTAAAATAAAAGGATAAAAAATAAACATGATTATAATATTATGTGCCTAATAATATTTCTTACTGGCTGAATATGTCATATTAGCAAATGCAGCAGGTGTTTCTGGATTTGGCGATGATCTTTGAAATAAAAGAGGAACAATTGGTAACTTGGGACGTAGAGCTACATAAATGACTGAAATTACAAGGACAAGACCAAAAATAGTTCCAATTACGATCCCAGTAATGCCTCCAGAGGTTATATCTATTTAAAAGATCATATGAAAATAAATATTTATTGAATTAATTACATTGAACGCATAAATTTACTTGTATTTGAATCATCGTAATTGGGGTCAACGGTAGTGGAGGTCGTGGTTGTTGTGATTTTTGGAGGCTGAGTTGGCACAACTATTTAGTAAAATAAAAAGTTTTTATGACAAATCATGATTAGGGAAATATTTGTACATGAATCAGGGTTTCACCTCTGGTGTATAACTTATACAGTAATTTCTGGACTGTGGCATGTAAAATCTAGATGATGAATTAACATTGATGATTTATATTATAATTAATTAATAATTTCTGTTGACAACAGTACTCCTATAAATTCATTCATAATTAATATTATGAATGATTAGGGATGGGCGTTTTGTTGAGATGAGATAGCATGCTCGCAATTACTATCCAGTGTCTCTACCTTTTATCCGCTGATTGTTATTAGACAATATTAAATAATATATGTACAATAGCTACTAATGATTGTAGAAAGCTCTAGACTCAACGATACTAAGAAAACTGAATTCAAATTGATCATCATGATAATGGATCCAACTGATAAATTTATTTTCTTCCTTAAATTCAACTTTATCTCAAGATTTTGCCCATGTTTAATCATGATGATCTGCCGATTCTTTTTTTTTTTTTTTTTAGTATAATGGCATATTCAATGATATGTACAAATATCTATTTCTATATCTATTTACAGATTTGAAATCAGCGAGCAAAACTGAATAACTTTTATTATACTTATACCCCTTAGAATTTTTGAAAGTTCAAATTTGTTTACCTGTGTTATCTGCACCTTTGATCGATTATTGATTAGTCTAAAAGTGACTAAAATCGGCCGATTTTGTCGTTTCATCAATATATTTGTCATATACTAGTATGTATGTGTACTAATGTTTGCATAGGAATATAAATAATATGCAAAATGCCGAGTTCGAGACTTTGTGGAGTTGACTCTTAGAACAACAGTACCTTTTGTTTTCCAAAGCTGTTATCATTTTCCTTTATTACTGAGGGGAGAACATCTACCTGATAGTACAGATCTGACATGAAGGAATACATGCATTAAGGTTAATAAAGCAAATAAAATGTAAACAAAAAGGTCTCAAGTCCTCGTATAATTATTAGTTAAAAATATACATATAATTTCCTGACATTAATTTCAATTAATTTTCTGCCTCTCATCTATGGTATACATACAAAATATTATTATTTATTATTGATGTCTTCATTTGTATATGTATATAATGGAGAATAGCAGCTTGTAGCTCGGTAAAACGTCATGACAGCTCAAGCTACTTCCCTCTCAACATTCATCAAATTGACAGAGTTACTAGGTTGATTTTCTCTTTCTTTTTATTTTACACACCCCATTTGCATATTATTTACATTCCTATGTATGCATAAGTAAAGAGTTTTTCAATAGAGATGACGCACTTTTCTACTTACAAATAACTTACAAATCATCATAGAGCAGTACAACCTTGAGTAGCGTTTGGGAATTATCCAAATTTATTACCAAAATTTACATTTAGTCGTGACAACTTTAAAATACTTGTGGCAAAAAATCATTCTCAGCGACCAAGCTCATTTTTGGCTCAATGGGTTTGTTAATAAGCAAAATATGCGTTATTGGTCAGGCAAAAACACACATGTGCTTCATGAGACACCATTGCATCCCAAAATCTTACTTTTTGGTGTGGATTTCATGCCAGTGGTGTTATTAGGCCATATTTTCTTGTTAAGGATAATAATTGGCACATTACTGTGAATGGAAATCGATATCAAGCCATGGCAACGTATTATTTTTGGCCCAAATTAAATGGTATGAACTTAAATGGCATGTGGTTCCAACAAAACGGTGTTACTTACCACACAGCAAGCAATACAATCGATTGATTGAAGAGCAAATTCGGTGAACGTGTTATTTCCAGAAATGGACCTATTAATTTGCCGCCTCACCCATGCGATTTGCGGCCATTTGACTATTTTCTATGGGGCCACGTAATGTCATTGGTCCACACCAACAAGTCAGCAACATTAGAGGAGCTCAAAACAAATATGGAACGCGAAATTCCTGCAATTTCGGTCGATTTATGCGAAAAAGTGGTAGAAAATTGGGTTCAACGATTGGACTTCTGCAAACGTGCCTCTGGTAGTCATGTAAAAGAAATTGAATTCTATACCTAATTGTAGTTGAATATACTTCAACATTAAAAAATAAATTCATTTATATTTCAAACCCTTTAAATTTTATTTAAAAAAGAAAATGCGTCGCTCTTATTGAAAAACTCTTAACATTTAATAAGGGTGTCATTATATCAAACTTTCACGATGTCCACACTACGATAATGATGCAGTATATAAATATATATATATATATTTATATTATCAAAGGTATCGTTAAAACATAATGCGAATCTTGTTAGGGATTTCATGGTGACATGGGACAACATTTAAAACAGTTTGCTTTAATATACATAATAAATTTAACTTCTGAACTACTTGCTTCAAATTCATTTCTAGGGCAATTACCCCTCATATAATTTCATAAAGTTACCTTATCCTTTTATGCAAAAGCCCCTCAAACTAATCCAATTAATCATAAAAAGTGACTGTTGGTCACCCTAGATTATAAATACCTTTTCGAGCACTACACAAAAGACTTTGCAATCCTGAACCATCAGAAATAATTCTCCATTTTCCAGTAGTACCATTAAATGCACCAAATCCTGATATTTTATCAGGATTTGGAGTATCCCAATTGACATACCCTCCCACAAATGACTCTGTATCCATCCAATGGAACGAGGAATCTGATTTTTAAAATTTAAATAAAAGTGTAAAAACATATTTTAATTTATACTCATTTCTTCAGCAATTTGATAGGCTCCAAACCAGTGTTCTCTATTCTGTATATATTCGGGTATATTTTTTACTAGCCACTGATTATCGGCAGGAGAATGTATACCGGCCAGCACTCCTTGAAAATTTTCACATTCTTTGTTTGCATAATCATATTGTGTATTGAATCCCATGTTAATTATCATAAAGCAATGCTCCATAGGACCTTTCATCCAACCTGTAACCTCTGGACAGCCTCCTTTGGGTTGAACTACATATTTTTTTGTCAGTCAAAGAAAATAATAATAACGATATTAAAATGTTGGATGATAAATTGATATTATGTATAAACATTACCCGAGTCTCGGATTTGACACATGAAATGTCTTTTGACGTCACATGAGCTTAGTCTCCATGCTGAGGACGATGCATTAATATAAACACAATTCTGTGTATTGTGTGAAAGGGTTACACCCTCTTCAAATCGATGATAATCATAAAATGAGTCGTCATCCCAGATCAAAAGGTCTGGAAGCTGTGTCTATAATAAAATTTAGAGGTAAGTGAATGCTATATAGCACATCAAACACTCACATCCGTATTTGATAGGCCCATCCAAACATCTGACAAAGACTCTGACAACAAGAAAGAATTTTGCCTTATGTTGTGAATGGATACTAAGTTTGAATTCTTGGAGCTGCAGTACTCTTTTGCTTCAAACCAATTTTTAGGCTCATTGACGTACAGGTAGCAGTCATTGTTATAACTTAGAAATTCTGGGTTTTTATCGCATACAGGGAGTTTATATGTAAATTCAGTCACTGATGGATCCACCAGAGACTTGCATATGTACCCTGCATCAAAGTTACACGAATCTACTCGCCAGCGACCCAAATTGAAGTCATTGTGATTTTCCATTTTAATGCAATTTAAACCCTAAATTTAAGGATCAAAGATACAGATAACTTTCTTTTCTTTTTTCGATAATTTCACACCTCATATGGTTGCAAACCATTTGGTTCATCCTTATCCCAGTTTGCATAATTAAACTCTGATTGATCAGTCCATTGATATGAACCTTTATTGAATTTATCACTGCCACCATTCCAAATGGCCCAGCTATCAATCAGAGGAAATATCTTGCTAATCAGGAATGCCATTTCTCTCTCACTGTGAATACTCGATAGGTCTAATTGATCCTCATGACATTCATGAATTGAATTCTCCCAAGTTAGAGAGTAATCATTTGATCCTATGTAGCAATGTCCTTCAAATTCTGGAACACCTTTCTTACAATGACCTTTTGGAGGGTGCGTTGGCTTTTGGGTAGGGTATGTCCCATATCTGGGTTTTTTACAAATGTAATGGTTCTCATTTCTACAATGCATATCATTCCATACTCCAAATTGGTCTACATATATCTCTGCACATCCTTCCATACCTAAATGATTATTGGGCTCCCCGTTTGCCCAGTTATTGTAGTCCAACACAGATCCATCAGTCCATCGATGAACTTCATCTGGATATAAGTTATTTAGACCTATCCATACTTTAGAGTAGGATTCAAGACCATACATTTTATACCAGAGGTAGTCATTTACTTCATGATTGTGCAAAGAGGCAAGATCGCCTTTCTCAGCCATGCATTCATTTCTAGCTTCAAACCATGATTTTGTGGAATTTGATTCACTGATTTTATAGCAGGATGTAGTATCATGCTCTGCTATAACAAACCAACCATCCTTGGAACCAGGGTGACAAGAAGTTTCGGGTACCTTGGTTGGGGGAACCTTAGTTGTAAAAGGCTCTTTACTTGGCTTCATAGAGCAGACATAATCGTATCTATCAGCACAGTTGCTGAGCATCCAGTGATAACTAAAATATACACAATACTTCGAGTTTGACAAATCCAATGCTCCTGGGCCCCAATCTTCATATGCTCCAAATGTAATGTTTGGCTCTACCCAAAGAAATCGATCCAAATAGGGAATGTATCGGAGGCCTATATAAACTCCAACCATATCACCACTGGAGAAAAATTAATATTACATACATTGGGTTGACAATAATATTTTCGTTCTAACTTTACCTTAGCACTTTATTTTGCTCTTCCATACTCTCAAAATAGGCAAGTCTAGCTCCATATTTTTCACAATCTGCCTCAGCTTCATCAAAACTTTTAAGTTCGTCTTCATGGTCAAAGGAATGAAAAAAACAACGATTGGATACAAGAAAAAATTTATCAGGGCATTTATATTCAGGGCTCAGAGTTGTCGTTGTCGTAGTGGTTGGAGGTGGAACTGTATAACCCTTTCGAGGCTCTTTGCAAATAAAGTCCCTCTTTTCACTACAACCAATTGTCTTCCATTCACCTAAATGCCATCCTTCAGAGATAATCACAGCACATATACCTGCTTCATCCTTAATACTCAAATTTGGTTCATCAGCCTTCCAATTTGCAAACTCAAAGATGGTTCCATCGCCCCAAACCCATTCTTTTGTATCTGGATAGTATAATAAATCCATAAAAATGTTTCCCTTGATTCCGGCAATGAAGGACACCATTCTATTTTGGACCTCTCTATATAAATATAAATATAAATGTACAAAGAATGGGATGAAAAAAATTGTTGATAATATGTGTTTTACAGCGTGCCGATTGTGAGGAGCTTGGAGCCATGATTGTAACAAAAATTCCGAGACTCCAAGTGACTTGATAAACGATAGAACAGTTGATAGCAATAGGACATAAAAGCCATTTGTGACTGAAAATCAAATTTACATAGAAAGAAGTACATATTAATTATTCATTGGTGTAAGACAATACCCCTTTACATCCATAGCTTGAAGGAGGTGCAACGTCAGAAATCACTTGAGGGCTCTCACATAAGTAATATGCCGTAGAATCACATGCCACCGTTTCCCATCTTCTCTTTTGATGTGCCCATACACATTTATTTTTATCATTAGGACCAGAAATTAATAGTCCATTCCAGTTATGAATCCTCATCTCAGATCCATCACTCCATTCAAAATATCCCCATTTCTTTCTTGAACTTAGCCCAATCCAAAAATTTTCATTGCAGGAGTTGAAATCCCCACCTTTATGAAAATAGAGTCTATGTTATATTATGTAATTGTTCATATTTACATATTTGTATTTAATTTTATGTCCTGTTTACAATTTTCATAGGGGTACGTTGCCTCGATGAAATCAATTTCTGCTGTATCATCAATAATAGCTAAGTAGCCTCCCTTATCTATGCATTGCATCTCTGCCTTCTTGAATGATAGCTTCTCCAAGCCCAGCGAATAGCACGACCTATCAGACTTGACCCATCCACTTCGACATCCCATGTAATACTCTGAAATCAAAGGAGACATGTGTGAAAAACACATATTCATAAAGAAATCAAGAACTTGGTGTATTAGAACAAGCGAATCCATGTTTATTATTGGATGGCTGTGGATACCAAAAACCATCAGATGCCATTATTTCACATACTTCCATTTCTACGATTGCTTCACCTGGGAAATAGTTGTGAAAGTCAATCTCTGATCCATCCAACCAATGGTCGAAATCAGATACTCCAGCAGATTTTTTGAGACCGATCCAAAAATTATGATAATAGGCATCAATAGATTTCATTAGGAAATCATTAACAGTAATGTCATGAATACTCGTGAGATGCCCATGGGGAAGTACATGTTGACATATCTGTTCAGCCTCATTGCAAGTTTTTAATTTTGTGTCTGTGTATAAGCAATGCTGATTCAAAAGAGTTGAAGATGCGGGACAAATACCTGGAAAATATGGGTAAAATGATAGGAGTAATTAATCATTAGAGAATATCTAAACTACCACTCACTGTAATCAATTTGACAAATAAAACCTCTTAACTTTTTGCAGTCAATATCATTCCATTGATAATGTATTTGGAGCTCTACACAATTTTCCGAATGATCAATGTCATTTGGCTCTCCTTTTCCCCAAAACGTAAAGGCATTATCATGTAAAGAGGATCCATCTTCCCAAATAAAATCCCCTTCAGAATTGATATCATTCAATCCGATATAAGAATCCGTTTCAATGCTCCCTAAATTGTTAACTAATTAGTTACTATAGCTATGAAATTAAATGATACTTTTACCAAGAAGAAAATCATTGAGCATTCCACTTTTAATCACAACCAATTTTCCTCCCTTAATAGAGTTTTGACAGAAATCCTGTGCCTCCTTGTAAGTCTTTTTTTCTTTTGAAAAGTAGAAACAATGGATTCCAAATCTTTTCCATCCGCCAGGGCAATCATCTATAAATTAATTTGAGGAATTAGTTGATAGTTGTGTTAGTTTGCAAACATATTCGAATTTATTCTCCTTACTTTTAACTGGCTCAGGCTTTGGAACATATTTTTTCCCCCTTTGCTGGCAAATACTTGGATACTTTACTTTGTTACAATCATCAAAACTCCAATGATTATCATCAAGGGGTGCTATGGAACATCCATTCTCTGGAAGCATCTTCCAATTAAAATATGAAACTGGGGATAAGTCACTCCAAAAAATGTTATCCTCAAGTTTTTGCATCCCAATCCAATACGTTCCCTTTCTATTTTGAGCTATAAGTCGTCCTCTGATGAATTTGTCTTGGAGTGGCGTTCCTATAGATGCTAAATTTGTAGAGTATCCTAACTCTACACACGAACTAGAAGCATTGCTCCAGCTTTGTCCTCGACTTATCACAGTATAACACATCCCACTACTATGTTCCTCTACCCATGAGAGTCCATCCCCAAAATCGCAATTAGGAGGTGGCTTATGATCTAGTAAAAAAAAAATAATAAAACTAAATTTCTAACTAAAAAAGAACCTGGAAAGTATTCCATTACACTCCTCTACTTGACACGCGTAGAGTCTCAAAAATTCACATCTACAATCGTTCCATTGGGTATCTAAATACTCTGTACATGGTTCTAGGTCGTAATTCGGAGATGATGGCTCCCCTTCACCCCAATTTACATAGTCTCCCTTTTTCAAAATACTTCCATCCGGCCAACCATAGGCTCCAATCCCATCAAGATGTCTCAATCCAATCCACATTTGCTTGTACCTCGTATAACCTAGAACATTAAGTTATCGTTGAAATAAATTGAATCACGACTACATATATATATATATATATATATATTTGTAAACAAATAAAATAAGCTCGATTACCATTTATAAATTTATTTTGATGCTCATTTCGAATTATAAGTAGAGTGGCACCTTCAGGAGCCATAGATTCACAACTTTTAATGGCATCAACATACAGCTTTTTTTCTTTTGAAAAGAAGTAGCAAAGGTGTTCATGACGAACAAAACCCTTCGGACATCGATCTATTGAAAAAAAAAAAAAAATACATGATGTTTTGTGTTCCTTTAAATGAATTTTAAACTTAGCTCCCTCACCAAATCCTGTGGAATCTGCAAAGAATGTTATGATACATGTAAGAAGCAAAATTTATACAGAAGAGATTTTTACCCAGCCTCAATGACTCTTGAACACAAACACTGGGCAAAAGATCCCTAGAACAATCAATGTTGACGATGAATCCCTCTTCATCGATGCTTGTACATCCTTTTTGATTCAAATCTTGTGGATATCCAGCTTTCCATGCTCTGAAATATGTTTTACATTAACTATTCCGCATCATATTTGCCTTTCCTGTGACTTCTTTAGGGAGCCACAGGAATGTCCCAAATTCAGAATTTTACATGTTCTCCTCATAGCTAATTTCCTTATCCGATTCATAAAATCTCTCCAAACTTTCTGAATACTCAATGTTGAAATGTACTGTAGATCCATTCAGAAAGGAAGTGCTTTGAATGGACTTGAGATGAGAGGGACCCAAGAGTGTTCCTCCTTTTAAACGACACTCATCATTTGCATGATTCCATGATAGAAGCTCTATGGACATGCTATAGCATTCATCTTTATTCTTTAACCATCCAGGATCACATCTCCATGCCTTGACAATACAAATTTGAGTTAAGAAAAATGCTGTAAGCCTAATAAATGATGATGTCCAGTAAAGTTCCTTCATTCTGACTCTCGTTTCTTTTAAAAATGAGTCGGCTCATATTGAAGACATTAAGTTGAAATTAATAATCTAGTTTGTTTTTGATAAGATAGGCTAAATGTGGTTTGTTCCTTTTCCACAGATACAAAATCCCACATTTATCACACAAATTGTGGCTCTCATATCCCTTATCTCTTCTCCCCCCCCCCCCTAAAGATAAATTCTCCACAATGACTGAAACCAGGATGAACAAAAAATAGCCAAGATGCAAGGTAAAAAGTTCACATAAGCTAATTAGTTATATACATCTATGTATATTTTCTAATCCAATATTTTGGATCCCCATTAAAATTTATATCGTAGAGTGAATTGGAAATAGTATGTCATATGTGGTAATTGATTATAATTATTGTGGTTTTTGATTGTTTATCTGAGAGAAGTTAAAATAATGGGAGTTTAGTGAAGAATGTTGTGCAGTTCTCAAAATCCCTACTCTAACATATTATTTAGGACCTAAATTTTAGGCATAATATCAAATAACAATATGAACTTGTCTACTCTTTGACACACAATATTTATTCATTGCGCAAAAGAATACACGATGTTTATACATAGATTAACTTTAATCACTAATTTCTTAGTATTGTATAGAACAAAATAATTTGTATTTAACAAGAGGGATAAATACCGGTAAAAAATACCAAAGATCAATTTTTTAAAAACTAGAATTAAATTTTGATACTAAGGATCTTTTTAGACACCAAATTTAGATAATTATTTTTCTTTCTTTCTTTTATTTTCTTTAGTTTTAACTTTAATTTTATTTTGAGTCAATGTTCAAATACATTTGAGCACTGGGATCGGATACTTGTCTGCAATCTAGGACTAACGTTAGAGAGGAGAGGGGGTGTCATCCACTTAACTGAGACAAAGATGTGAGTATCTAGCATGAGTTTATAATCACACGACATTTTTAAAAAAGGACAACATGAGAGTAGCTTTGTACTCAATAAAAAATATTACTGAATATTTTATATTACGATTAGTATTATTAGGTATTAAAGTGGGCCTTGAGCTAAGTGGGCACGTATACACACTTAAGGGAAGTCGTCGCGTCAAATGGTTTCATCAATAGAAGCTTATGCAAGTGCTGTAAGGTATAAAATTTACGGACGTAAAGAAGACCTGTAATAAATATGTGTACAGTAAATAAAATTTGTTAGTAAAGGTGAGTTTACAATGCGACGCAAGGAGAGGCGTCGCAAGGCTTCATCTAGCGTTTTCAGACTCATTTACGTAAGTGAGAATAATGTTTTTATCCACTTGACTCTTTGAGCTAAGTAGACGCGCGTATTTTTCCTTAGTTTCTTCCATTGATATAGAGTCATAAGTAGGAATGTAAATCATATGCAATTCGGGCGTGTTATAAAAAAAGAAAGAGAAAATCAACCTGGCAACCCTGACAATTTAATGAATGTCGAAGGGGGAAACAGCTTGAGCTGTCATGACGTTTTACTGAGCTACAAGCTGCTATTCTCCATTATATATACAACAATAAATAATAACATAGATGAGAGGCAGAAAATTAACGGAAATTAATGTCAGGAAATTATATATTTTTAACTAATAATAATTATACGAGGACTTGAGCCCTTTTTGTTTACATTTTATTTGCTTTATTAACCTTAATGCATGTATTCCTTCATGTGAGATCTTTACTATCAGGTAGATGTTCTCCCCTCAGTAATATTGGAAAAATGATAACAGCTTCGGAAAACAAAAAGACCTGTTTGAAGAGCCAACTCCACTTTTTTATCACACGCCCGAATTGCATATGATTTACATTCCTAGTCATAAGTAGGAATGTAAATCATATGCAATTCGGGCGTGTGATAAAAAAGTGGAGTTGGCTCTTCAAACAGATCTTTTTGTTTTCCAAAGCTGTTATCATTTTTCCAATATTACTGAGGGGAGAACATCTACCTGATAGTAAAGATGTCGCATGAAGGAATACATGCATTAAGTTTAATAAAGCAAATAAAATGTAAACAAAAAGGGCTCAAGTCCTCGTATAATTATTATTAGTTAAAAATATAACATTTCCTGACATTAATTTCAGTTAATTTTCTGCCTCTCATCTATGTTATTATTTATTGTTGTATATATAATGGAGAATAGCAGCTTGTAACTCAGTAAAACGTCATGACAGCTCAAGCTGCTTCCCCCCTCGACATTCATTAAATTGTCAGGGTTGCCAGGTTGATTTTCTCTTTCTTTTTTTTATAACACGCCCGAATTGCATATGATTTACATTCCTAGTCATAAGAATGTAAATAATATGAAAATCAATAATAAATAATAACATTATGTATGTATACCATAGATGAGAGGTAGAAAATTAACTCAAATTAATGTCAGGAAATTATGTATTTTTAACTAATGATTAATTATACGAGGACTTGAGCCCTTTTTGTTTACATTTTATTTGCTTTATTAAACTTAATGCATGTATTATTTCATGCGAGATCTGTACTATCAGGTAGATGTTCTTCCCTCAGTAATAAAGGAAAAATGATAACAGCTTTGGAAAACAAAAAGACCTGTTTGAAGAGCCAACTCCACAAAGTCACGCACTCGGCATTTTGCATATTATTTACATTCCTAATTATATAGGGTTTCAACTAACAGGCATTTTGAGAACTACTCGCATGCTTAAAAATCCCCGTTTTTTTACATCTCTACTCATAATTTATAAGTGACCAACACGGATGATTTTTTTTCAATACAACGGTATGGTTGATTCTACGTACAATTATTTATTACAGAATTGGCTCTCTTCTTTATGAGCGTTAATTGTAAGTCTGACAACACTTGCAAAAACCTTTCTTGATGAACCATTACGACGAGATATATAACGGTGTTATAATGGAAGGGAAAATAAGCAAACAAGGTACTCTGTAACTGATGCCGATACTCCTCTCACTCCTTATAATACTAATTTGATGTTTCAATATATTTTCCCCCTCATTTATGGAATTCTGACACTGACCCTGCTTCTATGTCTCATATCTCCTCCCCCCCCCACCCCCCTGGAACCGGCACTGGGAAAGGATGGGGTAGTTTAAAAAAGTTGCATTATACTTTTTATTAATTCTGTGTCTCAAAATATTCTATTCTTTTTTTAAGCTTTCCTAAAAGGAGGAACACGTTCCTCTGAGTTTTTTGTCCTTGTTGTAAAGTGTTATTATTAGATATAGTGTTATATCATCAGCTAAGACAAGACAAGATGTATTCGTCAACGAATGCTTTTTTTTATTATGATAACGACACAAAGACTTTTTTTTTAATGTTTCGTCTAACAAAACAAAACTTTTCTCCTCCTGAGGAAATAAGGACGAAACTAAATATCATGACGAATAGAAAAAAATTGCTGACAATTTAACATTTATTAACACAGATTTAAATTTTTTAATGCAAAATATTACATAACACAGCGATTAGTAACTTTGATTACGTGTTTAATCTGTTCCAGCAGATTTCTTGTAATTTAACCTAATAATTCCTATCATAATTGTAAATAGAAAACTGGTTAATGTGTTCCAGAACCAACTTGTTACTATAAAAAACCTATTCCATCTTCCTTTTATATGGCTACAATTTACTTTCCTTGATCTAAAAAACAAACATATTACATTTATTTTTCACTATACACCTACTATCTGAATCTGCAATCCTTAATTTATACGCGATGCTCGTATGTGACCAAGTTTTACAAGTACCACATCATCTTTACTAATCGTTAACCAACACGTGAAATACTAGAAATAATTTTTTGTGTACCAGGATACTCTTAAACCAAGGTTAAACTCTATTCCATTTTTTGACAAAATGATATGTGAAAAAAGTGTGTCTCTAATTTTTTTTAATGAAACAGCATTTTTTCAATATGAATATTTATTATCCAAATACATATAACAAACACAAATACCTGTAGAATATATAAAAGGGTAATTAAAGAACATCTTATCCAATCATCAAATATAGATGTATTAAAATTACATAGTACTGACATTGTATATTTATTTTCAATCATAGAAATAATTACGAACAACATTTCTGGACAAACTATCGTGAGTCAATTTTTGTTGTAATTAAAAAAAGTATTCCTAGTAGACAGAAAAATTCATCTCTATATCTACAGACGTAAATGAGCAATAGCCAATACTTAAGTAGCACGGTCTATAACCTAGATGAAGTTTGCTCTTTGATCCTGGAATGCTCTGTAATATTTCCAAGATACGATGACTTTATAATCAGAGGTACAGTGAACTTTGATAAAGATCAAGCTATACATTAGTTGGTTAATCTTGAATTAACATTTTTGTAAACAGATAGCTTCGTCAAAGTTAAGTTTGCTCATTATTTCAATTACTTTTTTATTGAAACACCATGCCAACAAACTGCCAAAATCTAAATTTTATATCCAGTGGCGGATCAAGTGACTCAACTTTTCAGAGCATGATTAAATATTCCCGCCTTAAGGTTACGATTTACCAGATGATTTGTTGCCCCCTTAAGAATGTTCAGTGTAGTATTATTCTTTATATTATATTTGTATAATATTAATCAGACAAATCCAGATAAGAGAAACTCCCCAATTTCAATAAAAATGTTGCTCTTATCCGTACCGAATTGTATCTAAAACTAGATTTTTTTTACAAAATAGTTGCATGACGTGTAAATTAATATTTATTTCTTTGTTTCATAATTATATTTAGTCTGTTAAGTTTTTGCATTATTTTTACTAATAAAGTTCAATGTAAGGTTTTTCTTCCCATACCCAACGGTGAAAATAGGACTCTAATTCCATTTCAATATATATTAATGTCAAATTTTTAGAAAATAATTATAGGCGGTTGTGGCAAAACTTTCACGTGTCCTCCTTTTGGATATTAAAATATGGTTTTCCTACGGTAATATATTCTAAGAATTACAACGATTACTGGTGCCTCTATATTTCATATATATAGTTATAAGATTTGATTTGAAACAAAGGCAGATCCGGCGTGATGGGGGAGGGGGGGAGGAGGGCATTACTGTATTAGATATTACTCCTTCAGATTACGTTATTATTATATTTTAAGTAAAATCATAATCAACCTAGGTGAAGAAATGTCCCTTGAGTGATTTTACTCTGGCTTTTCCATATTGATATATAGTAGGTACATAGTTCATACGTAGATAGGCAATGAAAGCTTGCTTTTCAAGATAAACTGCCAAATATTTTACCCACAATGACTCTGTATTTCATTAACCCTAGATTCGCTAAAATGTTGAACTATTTGAATACTTTTGATCATAGAACTTGGTGGAATTAACTCTATAGCAATGACGTCATTTCCTGTAGTGTCAAGTTTTCCTCATTCGAAATTCTATGGACCATAATAAATTTGAATTATAAGGTGTACATACTCATTACATATAAATCCAGACATTTAATGGGTTTAAAGTTTGACTAAAGTTGATGTTTAAGACGATTGAAGCTCAAATAAAGAAATGAACTAGAACCAAGGTAGTAAGTATTTTGTACAAAGAAAGAAAGACAAGGAATTAAGACCTAAATGAATGACCTATTATTATTATTTCAAATATCCTATATAATAACGGTAATTGTATAATATTTTCTTTTAATTTTCGATTATTATTCATTAAAAATGGATAGTAAAAATATATATATTAAATGGGTTTTTATACTAGTAATAAAATACAGAGACGTATGCTAAATATATATATATATATTGATAATATAATGACAATAAAACATCGAATAAGCTGAGGCTTTTTCAAGTAAACGTTGATGATAACGACATTGACAAATGATGATCATGTAACAACATAATAATTTATCTGGAATTATTCCCATTTAGACTAGACTCAAAGCTGTCTTTAACGCGTGACGAAGGAGAATTTAGGAGAGTGGAATCCTCTTCCCCGAACTTAATAGGCCTAGTCGATTCCAAAGCTCTTCTCATCACTTCTGACTTATCAGATCCAATACTTCCCCCACTCGACAATGGAGGGCTGCCTACCACAAATGACCTAAATTTACAGAGAAGACGACTAAAACATGGGACAAACAATCCAAATGAGAGGAAAAGGGTTACCGATCAGATGAACTGAAGTTCTCTGGTTGCTGCTCAATATCTACATTTCTCGTTGCATGGAAGTCAAGGAGTCCACCTGATGGCCTTGGAGCTTTTTTGGAATGCAAGGAGGAAGTATTATTCAGGGTTCCTCCAAGAATACGAGTGTTTTGTGCCAATTGGTCCCTCAGTTCCAAGACATGACTCTCCGTTTGGAGATGTAATTGCACCATTGATTCATATGTAGATTTGGACTCTCGTAGAACCTCATCATTTTCATCCTGAATCCGCTTTATCAGTTTTTTGTGATCAAGGATCTGAGCATCCTTCTTCGAGAGCAAGGACTCTAACTCAGTAATTCGACACTTAAATGTCTCTACTTCAAATGTCTTATTCTCCAGAGCTCTGGTCATAGCTAAAAATTCAAAATAGAATCATATTAATTATTTATCACTGTAATTCGTTCATTCTTCGAATTACTCTGTAAATCCCTCTCATACGCCTGCTTAAAGAGATTCATGGTCTCAGACTCCATGTTGTTTGCGGGATTATCCAAACGCTCGATATATTTTAACTGAAGCTCACCCATCATCACAAGTTCCTTTCTCAATCGAACCAATTCTAATTCGGTCATCATTCTTGCACTTTCTTTTTGATGTAAAACCTCACACTAGAAATCAAGAAACAAATAAATATAATGTATCATGTGAAAAATATGTATATAAAAACTGAATAAACACATACTTCAGCTTTCATTAGAAAAAATTGAGCCTTGGAGGTATCCAACTCCTTTCTTCCTTCTTCTACAGCGTGATTGAGCTCATCAATTATTTCTTCAGATTTTTGTGCACTGATTTTTAAAGATCTAATCTCAGCAGATCTTTTTTCGATTTCATGATCCCTATTTCTTGCAGTAAATGACCTTTCTTCCTCTACAAGATGCTTTTCTCTCCGTATTTCTTCAATTTGACGATGTAAATCATCGATTTCTGATTTGACGAGCTGGAGTTGATCTCTCTGAAAAAAAAGAAAGATAATTTCAAATGGGAAATTCGATATTATAAACCCTCCAAGTATTACCAGAGCAGTATTTTCTTCTTTCAGGATTCTAGAAGACTTCGACTTCCCTAAAAGACGTCTATTTCTTTCTCCTAGAATCTCTCGACGGTGTCTCTCATATAAAAGCTGACTCCGAAGGGATGATATTATACTTTTATATACTTCTTCCCTATGCTCTTTTTGGGTTGAGTCACAGGCTGACTCCAAATACTTGTCGAGAAGAAGATACGGATTCTCAACTTCCTTTCTCTCTAAATGACAATTTCCAATCGTACTTATGCATGGAAAGAGATGTTCATATGTGAAAGCACTGTAATCTAGGTCCGTTTGAGTCGAACTTTCAACTCCCTCACGTACAAGAGTAACGTCCTCATCTACCGTACTAGTCCTTGAAGATGATCTATGAATTTGATTATATGCTGTTTTGATTTTCCTATGATTATTTGATGAACCTTTATTCATCTGAGTTAATTTAGAGGGATCTGGACAAGAGTGATATCTTTTCCTTCTCCTCTCATTCAACGACTCTCCAAGATCGTTAGTGCAATTCCCTATGCTCAGTATACCAACTTTTTCGTCACAAAATGAAATGTAACGCATTCTACCATGAACTTTTTTTGCAAAATCAAACAAGTTCTCGTTTGAAGATTGAATGCATGAACTAGAATGATAAAGAGATGTATCAAATGCACTGTTGTCTATCTCCTCAATTGGATCATGATGTTTATCAACTCCATTCTGTTAAAAAATTAAAAATATAGAATAAGTTGCATTCAAATGAGGGAAAATTGAATTTTTGAATTGTGTCTCACCTTCCAATGATCTGGATGAGCTGACAAATAGTTCATGGTTGGTTCCTCAGTCCCAGCTACACCTTTGGTTATCTCATCATCAACGATATCCTAGTCAAAGAATATGAAAGAATGAGTATTTTTTTACGATTAAAAAAACCTGTAACAACACATAATAATGATATTTTGAAGAATATTGTCACTAACACATCAAGACATTGACATACAACTAAAACTACGATGGTACACTTCTATGGTACAAAAAATAACAACAAAAAAACACTCAAAAGGACACAAAAAGGATGAAGACAAAAAGAACGAGATAAAAAAAAAAAAAAAAAAAATACTTACCACATCTTTGTCAGAATCAGGCAATGTATTTTGAGGATTGTCTAACGCAAGATTACCGCTATGTGATACATTAGGCTCTGGTCTTTGAACTAAACTATTAATGAAGTTCACTCCAGATGAAGAAATAGAGGAAGATAACTTCAGTGGACTAACTTTACGTTCCTGGTTGATTTTATTCAACTTCACAAGCGCAATTGATGAAGACTCTCCTGGTAATTTATCAAAAAGTGAGTCTCTTCGTTTGGTTTCATCCACCTCCACAGGTGAAGAAATCAAACTACTCTCGTTATTATTGATGAATGTTTTTCCCCCAAATGAGGGGGAAGAAGGGATAAGAGTCTTAGATCCTAGGGTAGGAGAGGTAACTAATGAAACAGGGGATCTTATATTACTCAAATCCAAACGTAAAGTTCTAGCCACATTTGTGGGAGGACGATTGAAGCGAAATATATTTTCGTCCTAGAAGAAATGTTTAAAACGTTCCCAGGTTGAAGTGAAACAAAAAAAAAAAAAAAGTTTAAGAAAATAAATAACCAAATGATACCTCAACCTTACTCTCTTATTTCATCAAAAGTATAATTGAGCTATCATTAGAACCCTCACCAGGAAATATAACGAATACATGAAAGCGTGCAGATTTTTCCAACATGCATAAAGTAAAAAAGCGAATTTGAGTTGTAACATACCTTGGAGGGCGTTACAAATGGGGTCGTTTCAGGGGTTGCCTCAATCGCTGTTTCTGTATTTTCTGAAGAGATGCTACAAGCCCATGATTCATCCAAGGGTGTTACATGTGTAGGTACAGCAGATGGAAGAGGTTCTGGTAGAAGGAGGGAAGCCTCCTCTAGGACGTCTTCGTTGTTAAACTCTTGCGGTATGAGAGCATAACGGGATGACTCTGTGAGAACATCGTGTAGCTCCATCCGCTTCCATCGAGCCGAGGACTTTTCCTGATCCCGTGAATGAGAGACAAGAAGTGGATGAAGGCGCACGGTCACAAGCATGGGTTGAATAGAAGATTTGAAGAAGGCAGTTTGATTGGCATAGTGCGATCGAAGAAAATGGAGAAAGTTACATGGGAACATGCCATAGAGTCGGTGGAAATAGGAGAGAAGAATGGATTGAAGATGGATTTGATGCACTGGATGTAGATTGTGAAGATGATGGTGTCGCCATGCAGCCAAATGACTGAATATTTCAAATAGATCTTGAATGAAGGGAGTTATGTAGGATGGGATCGCAGGGAGGAGGCAAATGAGATCTAAAAGAGCAGTGAGAAGGATTTGAATCTCGTTCTCTGTTCGAAGGAGACGAAAAAGTTCTTTTAGAAGGGGCATTTGCGTGATCTTATAGAGCCATGAGGGACTTTTTCGGATGAGATGCCCCAGGATAAGAAGAGCCTCTCCTTTTTGCTCAGATGAGCCTCGAATGAGACTCTCAGTGAGTCGATCCGAGAGGAACTTATCGTGAGGCTCTCGAACACCAAGAATGAGCTCCAAACATGGATGTCTGGTGCATGCTCGACCTGCAATAGAGCACCAATAATCATAGAGGCCGTTGATGAGCCAGGGCTCCTTCACTTCCGCAAATTGATCATAGATCACTTGCTTCACCTCCTGGACGACATCCCCTCGATCCGATTCCAAGTGAGTGAAAATCTCCTCCACTTCCATTTCCTGTCTCCCTTGGCCTTCAGCATGAATCCTGCACCTTCATAGATCATCGAGTCTGGGATGACATCAGAGCAGTCCAAGGATGACGTAGGAACCTTCTTCTATCTCAGGAGCACACCCAATCACTTCCTCTCCTCAATCAAGTACCAATCAATACTCTGATCTAGGTCTTGTAGGTAGAGAATATAAATAGATCCGTGCAGCCTGCAGCTTAGTTGAGGAAATGAAATGACTAGCTAAGGAGCAGCTGCTCTGCTCTGCTCTCCTCTCCTCTCCTCTGCTCCGGGCCCCTCTCTTCTTCTCCTTATTTAGACATCCACAATAAGAACTAGAGCAGTGGAAATACTAAGTAACTCAATACACCACAATATTCACTCAGCTTCGGTAGAGTTACTTAGTTAGAATAATATTAATAATTATTATTATTAATTATTATACTACTACTTTATAGGGAATCTCTACAGTCTAGAGTGCCTTGGCTCTCACAACTAATAACTAAGTAATATTAATATACATATATTTTTTGTACGTATGTATTTAAAAAAACAATTTCATTTACGCCAAATAGCTGCTGCTGCTCCTAGAAGTGTTAAGATATTCTCCACTCTGAACCTTTACTTCTCCTCCTCACGCTCAACCTATATTGGCAAATTATTTAAATACACTCAAAAACGTGAAGAAAATATGAATTCGAATTGACATATTTCCAAATAAAATGACGACTTATAGACACACATTTAAATTTGAAAGCCTATTTTAGTATCAGGTATTCAACGTTTATGCATATTTAATGTACAAATACAAAATCATGGGAAGAGTTAATATAATTAATGACATGAGAGCAGAAAAAAAAACTGCTCTATATAGTTATATTATGTAAAATCATGTGTGCACCCCTCATTTTCAAAAGGGAAAAAGTCTCAATCCTCAATCATGGAAAATTAAAACGAATTAAATTATTTGATTGTCTCTTAAAATACACTTGAAAGGTTGCGGGATTTCACTTTTAGAAATCCTTTTTTTGTAAAGGAAGAAAGATATACATAATACTATTCCTCTTATCATATTCTTCTTCTCTTTCCTAATACATACTTTTCTCATTTATTACATAATAAATCCTTCTCATTTATGATACTTATTCTGCGGGAACCGAGACGTTCACTGCGTGTCCCTTCTTCTTACTAATAGGACCTCAAATATTCCATCCGTCGTGGTGGAATTTTCCGTTTTTTGCTTAAAATTGAATTACAAAAAGTACTTGATTTCCTTTGAATTCAGATTTGTAAAATGAATTATTTTTATTAGAATAAATATTATTACTTAAGTTTGATCCATAAGAATAAATAATGATTCCGATGACTTTATGAAAGCATTCCAGGTAAATCGTTGAATCGAATCCACAATTTGTGTGATCAATAATAGGATTGGCCATGAGTCTCGAAAAACCTAAATATGAGGATCCGTATAAGCTATTATTTCAATTTACTGACTACCATGAGCCCTTAAATCGATGGCCTTTTTTGTCTACAGAATCAAAAAGCCAAATTACATCTCATGGAGGCTTTCCTCCGCTAGTTCATAATAAGAGTCGAACAAAGGGAGTAACCCATGCTCAAAGAACTAGGGACTCTCCATCGGATCGAATTGCATCCAACTATTCACTTCAAGTAAAAAATATAAAAATTTCGAAACTACGAAAATGGAGAAGACGACCACAATCCAATATTACACAGGCCTTTTCACGAAAACCCCCAAATCGTCCACCTCTGACAAGACAATATTCATCAAAGGATGACTCTGTTTGGTCAAGCGTGTTAAAAAAACGTCAAAGCTTTTTACCGAGTGTCAAGAGTTTGGATGGACCCTCCCTTAGATCTAGAGGACGAAATACAACGCAACTCTTTCCATACAAATCTTGTCAGAGGCTAAAAGCTCGGAACCCTTATTCAGAATGGAAAAACATGCACAGAGCTATAAGGAATACGAATAATGTAACTTATATTGAAGCAAGTTTACCTAATAGTCCTACTCGACAAATAGAAATTCTCCGAAAGAGTGGGGAATTGTCTTGTGAAGATATTGATGAGGATTTTGAGGAAAGGCAATTATATTTCGACTATGTGAATAAAGGGGATATCCAAATTCATGAGCCAAATACTCCGAATAATCAAAAGCAAAATATTCGTGGAAAGCTTAAGGAATCCTGGTTATCGGATCTCATGATGAAAAAGCATGTGACCGGGCTTTTTCAAGAAGTTGACAAAGACTATGGGTTTGCTGAGAGAGTGTCCATCGTTAATTATATTTTGTTGGATCCAAAGGAACGCAAAAGGCTCAAGATCTCTAAGGCTCCTCCTTCAGGAGTTCTTTCATCAAGTTGCAAATTTATCATTCGAGCCCCAGTTCCATGGCATCAGAATTATATCATATCTAAACAGTATTGTCGTCACAATTTGTTCATAACAAACCCAATAATGCAAAGGATTAGCGCCATTTGGGATCTCCGCTACGCGAACCTTCGCTTTGTGCAGGTTCATCAATTACGAAATATGAAAACAATGGAACCACTCAGTCCCAAAGATATGGAAGAAAAGATCTTCGATCAATGTGACAGCGCACGGAATGCATTGATAAAAGTAAATAATTTAAATAAGTTATTATATATACACGTAATTCATTTTCTGTGTGTGTGTTTTTTTTGTCGTTGAATACAGCGTTGGCTCCCTGAGATAGGCATGGTTTTTGTGACTATGAGAAAGGAATGGAGAACACTCGTACCAAGTAAGAATAATGAGTCCCTACGACAAGTCCAAAAGTTTTTCAACTGTGTGGCGGCACTGATGTCTCAGCAATTAAGATCCATGGCGATACAATCCTTAATTGATTTTGCTACACTCATGAAGAAATATGCCCTACCTCGACATGTAACAAAAAGCAACATTTTAAAAGAGTCTTTCCACATCAATCCAGCTCTTAAAATAGAGTAAGTTTTTTTTTTTTTAAATTATCTTCCGTATGAAGGAAATTTCAATATTTTAGACTGACAACTTCTAACGAGACGGAGTGTGTTAACTTTCATCCTCCTCTCCTTAAAGCTCGTAATATCCTTATCGATTGCATGAAGGAAATCGTACTAAGCACCTCAGAGTTTCCACGAATTGAAGTAGAAATATTTCCGGACATGAAGAACAAACCCTTTTATCTTTTCACAGTTGATTGGAAAGAGGATTTCATTCAAAACTTAGTCAGAGAAGTCATGGATGTATTTGACTCCAACATCATTGGACCCAAGGAGTACATTCGATCCTATGATCCCTACACCGATCTTTTAGATGGAAGCGTATTTGAACAAAACGCCGTGTTTTTGAAGAAAGAACCTTCATTGAAGGAATTTGGGAATAGATTGCTGGATTACTCAAACCTTAATAATGAGATTCAAAAAATACCAATTTCCATTAACCTTTGCTTTTTCTCCCTTGACTGTCATTCACTCAATACTCAAATGCTTAAAAAAAGTGAAGAGATTCGAAATACTCTGATTCGGTACTTAGTTGAACTGAATAAAACATGGAATAGGTCTATTTGTGACAAATTTGATGAAATGGCCACTAAATTAGGAGAAATTCCTGAAGAGACAAGAGAGCTTGTACAACTTCAAAGATATCTCAAGATATCCATTACGGAAACGACGCCGGAGTTGATGAAACGCATAACAATGGCCTCCCAAAGGGTACTTTTTCTCTTGGATTATACTATTTTTCCCACTGAGGACATTCAGCTTAATACCCGGGTCTTTCAATGGCCCAAAGATATGACTGCCGTGTTTGAATTGGCAAAGAAACGCACAGGGCATAAGAGAGATCAAATTGAGGAAGTACTTCGGGATGAAATTGATAGGTTTGAGGCTAATTTAAAGCAAACAAAGAAGGAATTGGATGTCTTCATTAAAAAGGATCCACCAGTGTTGACAATGGAAGAAATGAAAACTTCAGTTGGAATTGTTGAAAGGTTGGAAAAACGATCTGCAGAGGCAAGGGTTAAGCTAGAAGCAATAAATCAAGAGGAGCTATACCTGGATTGGGATCCTTCTGAGTACTCTCTCCTCTTGGAAATGTCTCAGACTATTGAGCTATTTAGTACTCTTTGGCATATGGCACTAGACTTCCATGAAAAATATGAACGTTGGTACAATGGGCCTCTCAAAGGTTTAGATCCAAACGAAATTCAAAAAATGGTGGAGCAAATGTTAGAAAATGCAACGAAGTTAGCCAAAGTATTTTCAGACACTCCATCTGCTAAACGAATTGCTGAAACGATGCGATCCAAAATAGACAAATTTCGTGCTTATCTCCCTGTACTTCATACTCTTTGTAATTCAGGAATGAGAGATAGACATTGGGATCAGATATCAGCTGCTAACGGGTCGCCCATTTCGAGAAAGGATGATACGAGTTTAGGAGATATGATTGAAGCAGGACTTCATAAAATAATTCCTCAATTAGAAGAGATTGGATCGTCAGCCTCCAAGGAATTTGCTTTGGAATTAGCCATGGGGAAGATGAAGGAAGAATGGCAGTCAGTTCAGTTTGAGTGCATTCCGTATAGAGAATCTGGAGTATCTATACTGAGTGGAGTCGAAGAAATTCAACAAATGTTAGATGACCATATATTGAAGGCCCAAACCATGCATAGTTCGGCTTATATTAAACCCTTTGAAGTGGAAATGACTTCTTGGGAGAACAAACTCATATCTATGCAAGATATACTTGATGCATGGCTCCGGTGCCAGGAGTCATGGCTGTATCTTGAACCTATCTTCAATTCAGAAGACATAATGAAACAAATGCCTAACGAGGGAAGGAAGTTCAATAAAGTAGATCGGATATGGAGAAACATAATGGCCAAAACAGTTGCTGATCCACGAGTCCTCCAAGCCACGAGTCAATCCAACATGCTGGTTAATCTTCAAGAAGCAAATGATCTCTTGGATGAAATCATGAAAGGGCTGAATGACTATTTAGAGAAAAAAAGGTTATTCTTTCCTCGATTCTTTTTTCTGTCTAATGATGAGCTCCTCGAGATCTTATCAGAGACCAAAGATCCTCTCAGAGTTCAGCCTCATATTAAAAAGTGTTTTGAAGGTATAGAAAGCTTAATATTCCAGGCAGATAAATTTGGGAATCAGGATATCATTGGAATGAAGTCCCTCGCAGAGGAAGAAGTTTCTTTTACCAATACAATTTTCACAGCAGATGCTAAAGGGATGGTAAGGCCTTTGTCTCATTCCTAATACAATACTTTAAAATATTTTACAATTTCACAACAGGTTGAAAAATGGTTGCTTCAGCTAGAAAAACAAATGATTATATCCCTTAAGGATATTATCAATGAATCCATCAGTGACTTTTATCAAACACCCCTATTAAAATGGTGTCTACATTGGCCTGGACAAGTTGTCTCAGTTTCATCTATGTTAAATTGGACCTCCGAAGCATCTGAGGCCATCGAGAAAAGTTCATTAAAATCATTTCTTGATAGATGTAACACACAGTTATCTCAAATTGTTTCCCTTATTCAAGGTGGTCTTTCTTCGAGGGCCGAATTGAATTGTAGAAACTTGGTGATACTCAATGTTCATGCCCGAAATGTCATAGAAAGGATTTATGAGCAAAATGTTTTCTCAGTCCAAGATTTTAATTGGAAATCGCAACTCCGATATTACCAGGGCAATGATTTAGGAGAAGTTTTTGTTGAAATGGTCACAACACGGATCCAATATGGCTATGAGTACATTGGAAACTCCCCGAGATTAGTTATGACTCCTCTGACAGAAAGATGCTATAGAACACTAATGGGTGCTCTAAAAATGCATTTGGGTGGAGCTCCAGAGGGCCCCGCAGGCTCTGGAAAAACTGAAACCTGTAAAGATTTGGCCAAAGCTGTTGCAAAACAATGTGTCATATTCAACTGCTCAGATGGAATAGATTATCAAGGCATGGGTAAATTTTTGAAAGGATTGGCGCAGTCAGGTGCTTGGGCCTGTTTTGATGAGTTTAATCGCATTGACTTAGATGTTCTCTCTGTTGTGGCACAACAAATTCACACTATACAAAATGCCATAGCCTCCAATCTAACAACCTTTAACTTTGAAGGTGCAGAACTCACTCTTAATAAGAGCTGTTCCATGTAATCACAGAATCTTTATTATAGAAATTATAATTAATCGATACTCTTAATTCCAAATAGATTTATTACAATGAATCCAAGTTATGGAAAACGGAAGGCCATTCCTGACAATTTAAAACTTCTTTTTCGCCCTGTTGCCATGATGCTTCCAGATACCTCCATGATTGCACAAGTCACCCTCTACGCCATGGGTTTTCAAAACGCTCGATCCTTGGCCAAAAAAGTCATCGATGCCTATAAACTTTGCTCTGAACAACTCAGCTATCAGCCTCACTATGATTTTGGGATGAGAGCTGTCAAATCTACTCTCACTGCCACGGGGAAACTCAGTCTCAAAAATCCAGAACTCACTGATGAAAACAAACTCATTCTCATTGGTCTTCTAGAAGTTAACATGCCCAAGTTTATTCAGGATGACATCTTTTTATTTAAAGGAATTTTGAAAGATCTTTTCCCTGATGAGTTGAGCGATGATTTATTTGATAAGCTGAGCCATAAAGGTCGACTTATCGATTGCATCAAAAAGGCATGTCTATCCAGTCACCTTCAACCAACCCCTGAGTTTGTGGACAAAACATTTCAGCTGTATAGTTCCATGCAGATAAGCCATGGAATCATGATCATCGGAGAAACCATGAGTTGTAAGACGACATCTATTCAAATCCTTGCAAAGGCCCTGGGTCTTTTGGCAGACGAATTAAAAAGCGAAAAAGGGGCATACTTCAAGATAATCAATCCTAAGAGTATCACTATGAATCAGCTCTATGGACTCTTTGATCCTATATCTAGAGAATGGTCTGACGGAGTCCTTGGAAAAACATTTCGGGAAATGGCAGTGTCCAATGTGCCAGAGAGGAAATGGATCATTTTTGATGGACCAGTGGATTCTATATGGATTGAAAATTTAAATACGGTTCTTGATGATAGTAAAAAGCTCTGTCTCATGAATGGAGAGATCATTCACATGACACCGTCGATGAACTTGATATTTGAAGTGGGATGCTTACAGAATGCAAGTCCAGCCACGGTTGGAAGATGTGGTATGATTTACATGGAAAGTAGGATCCTTGGATGGAGGCCCATCAAAAAATCCTTTTTAGGTTAGTCCCATGTAACGACGTATTTAATTTTGTAAATTTAATATTGTCTCTATCAATAGAATCCCTTCCGGAAACCTTTACAAAAGAGCTTCTTCAGTCCCTGGAAGATTTATTTGAATGGCTCATAGCACCTTCCTTAAAACAAATAGCTAACTACAAGCTCTTTATCCCATATTCAGAACTGCATTTATTTCAGAGCTTTCTCCGTTTTTTGAGGGCAGTGTTCAAGACGAACAAGAGTGACTCAGGCAAGGAGGGATCAAAAATTTCGAATGATAATCCAATTGATATAATAGAAATGCAAACAAATTTTTTATTCGCAATTCTATGGGGTCTTTGCTCAACCATTACCAAAGTGGATAGAGGGAAATTTGATACATTTTTTCGTAATCTTGTTGATGGATTAATCAAGGGTCATAGTAAGCCTCCTTCTTTCAAATTGGCTCGTGCTAATTTGATTCCTGAGCAGGGTTCTGTATTTGACTACACACTTGATCCAAATAAAATTGGAAGCTGGTTAAAGTGGTCGACCTTTGTTGAAAATAATGGAATGAGTTTGAATGATAGTGAAAATCTTATTGTTTCTACGACAGAGACAGTCAAACAATCCTACTTTTTGGATATGGCAATTACTTATGAATATCCCTTCGGAATAATTGGACCCTCAGGTACTGGGAAATCGTTTATTACAAATAGGTAAGGGAAATTAGATATATTTATATGACACTCAAAGAAACAATAAATATATTGTGGTTCCTTGTGATAGGAGTTTAATTAGTTCGGGGATGAATTATCAAGTATACTTTTCCAATTGAATTTTTCACTCTAATATTTAAATTAGAGTTCACTAGTTCAAAATGAACTAACCCTTGTCTCGAATATTGACTCGTATAGCAAAGTAAAATTTTGTTCAGAAACAAATATTTACGTTTCCAAAAAAAATCATAGTTAGGGTGGGTCACTCCTTTCTTAAGACTCTGCTGTGTAAGTAATGAACCATTTTGAATTACTGTATAAGATAATGAGATATACACCTATTTTTCTATTTCTTTACTTTAAATAACTATTTTTGTTTATCAACTTCTTTCATATGTATCTATGTAAACCCACAAATAATCTGAATTAACCACTTTATCCTCAATAGTTTAGTACAAAGCCTTTCGTCTGAAAAGTTTATAACAAATGTCATTAACTTTTCTGCTCAAACGACTGTCAACTACACTCAAGAAGTAAATCATTTGCATATTTTTATTAGTTTAGAAAAATGTAGTCTCTTCACTTCATTAGGTGATAATGTCAAAGCTAGATCGCCGTCGCAAAGGAGTCTTTGGCCCGGCTATGGGGAAAAAGTGTGTTGTATTCATTGATGATTTAAATCTTCCTCAAACTGATGAATATGGCTCAGTTCCTCCATTGGAACTCCTGCGACAGGTGAGTTTTCAATGCAATAACGATATATTTTTCTACCTATCAAATTATTAAGTGGATTGATCATGGATATTGGTATGAGAAGAAGGATTCTTCCAAGTTAGAACTTTTGGATGTTCTTTTATTGGCCGCATTAACACCTTCCACTGGAAACGACTTGAGTCCTCGCTTCATGCGACATTTAAATATCCTTGGAATAGATGACTTTGAGGATGAAACTCTTCGGAGGATCTTTTCGACTGATATTTCTTTGCATTTCAAAAAGAAAAACTATGAGTTAGCCGTCATAAATCTAGTCTTGCCCTTAATTGAGGCTAGTTTGTCGGTTTATAGAGAAGTTCTAAATGATTTTTTACCTACTCCAGCAAAATGCCACTATGTTTATAATTTAAGAGATTTTGCCAGGTAAGTTTTGATGAATCACTTATTTTAGTATAATTAATGTTTGCGATCTTTTACACACACCCTCCAATTTGAAGGGTCATTCAAGGAATTAAAATGGTTCCTAACAGTCACTTGAAGGATCCAAACAAACTCATTCGACTCTGGTGCCACGAAACTTATCGTGTCTTCTATGATCGTCTTGTGAATGATGATGATAGGAATATTTTTTTCAAAATAATCAAGCATCATGTTCAAGTAGAATTCAAAGTAGATTTGAGTAAAATTCTTTTTCCACATACTTTGAGCGGGGCATCTATCGTTGCTGATGAACATTTGCGCTCTCTTTGTTTCGGAGATTACATGCATCCAGAAGTAGAAAATAAAATCTATGATGAGGTGCCAGACATATCCCTGTTAACAAAGGCTATGGAGCATTACTTGCAGGAATACAATGCTTCCAGCTCTAGAGCTCCAATGTCTCTTGTTATGTTTCGATTCGCTGTGGAGCATATATCAAGGATCAATCGAATAATAAAGACTGGACATGCAATGCTTGTTGGAATTGGTGGAACAGGGAGACAATCCCTTGCCAAACTAGCAATATTTATTGCGCGCTATGAGTTGTTTCAGATTGAAATCAATCGAACTTATGGTAGAGATTCTTTCTTCTTACACTCATATATAAATATAAATATATATATATGTATATGTAATGCAATATGTTAATCCTTTTTTCTCTAAGGTCTAGTAGCATGGAGGAATGACTTAAAAAAAGTCCTCAAAAGAGCTGGTGCAGAAGGTAAAAAAGTCGTGTTCCTATTTACAGATCAACAGATCCAGGAGGAATCCTTTTTAGAAGATATCAGCATGATCCTCAATACTGGTGAAGTCCCAAATCTTTTTAACTCAGAAGAAAAAGCAGAGATGCTTGATCGAGTCCAAATGAATTCCAAAACATATCGCTCAGGTCAGGATGTCGGAGGAGCTAGTGAGGCTTCTTTTGCAAATTTGTACAATCTGTTTCTACAAAATATCAAGAATAATCTGCATATTGTTATCTGCATGTCTCCCATCGGTACAGCATTTAGAAGAAGGCTCAGGTAAAACTTGAAGAATTTGTTTTTCATTTTTCATTATACTTCTTTGTATGAAACTATGTATTCTAAAGAATGTTTCCGTCATTACTAAATTGTTGCACATTGAACTGGTTTTCGGAATGGCCTCAAGATGCTCTTGTACGAGTTGCAACTAAATTTTTGGAGGACATGAGCATGGACGATGAAGATGTTCGACATTCTTGTGTGACGATGTGTGGTCATTTCCATGAGACTGTAAGAAAGACTTCCATCAAATTCTATGAAGAGTTTCAACGTAACAATTACGTAACTCCAACCTCCTATTTATCCCTCATCCTCACCTTCAAATCTCTTCTGAAAGGCAAGAGAGATGATATACTTAATACGAAGACTCGCTATGAAATGGGCCTCGGCAAACTAGAATACGCTTCATCTCAAGTAGCAGCCATGCAAAAAGAACTCACTGCTCTTCGACCACAACTCCTTGATACATCCGACGAAACTGAGAAGCTCATGATTAAGATTGAACAAGATACAATACAAGTTGAAGCAAAAAAGGAAATTGTAGCATGTGATGAGGCACTTGCTAATGAAGCTGCTGCTGCGGCTCAAGCCATTAGGGATGACTGTGAAAATGATTTAGCTGAAGCTATTCCAGCTTTACAATCAGCAGTAAATGCCCTGGACACTCTCAATCCAAATGATATAACAGTCGTAAAAACAATGAAGAATCCTGCTCCGATTGTTAAATTTGTTGTAGAGGCAGTGTGCGTCATGAAAGGTGTTCTTCCTGATAGAAGACCAGATATTGAAAATAAAGGGCGACTGATAGATGACTACTGGTCTCCTGGTCAAAAAATGATGGGGGATATTAAGTTTTTGGATACACTTCGAGCATATGACAAAGATAATATTTCTCCTTCAATAATGAAAAAAATCCGAGACAAGTATGTCACTAATCCTTATTTTGATCCCAATCTCGTGAAAAAAGTAAGTACGGCCTGTGAAGGCCTCTGCAAATGGGTTAGAGCAATCGAGGTTTATGATCGAGTGATTAAAATTGTGAGTCCAAAAAAAGCAAAACTTGCTGAAGCTGAAACAGAATTAGCTCGGCAAATGGATAAATTGAACGATAAAAGAGCACAATTACAAGCTGTCACAGACAAATTGCAGGCCTTGAATGATGAGTTTGCAGCCATGACCAAAAAGAAAAAGGACTTGGAGGACAATATTCGACTCTGTTCTGAGAAGTTGGATAGAGCTGAAAAATTAATTAAAGGATTAGGGGGTGAAAGGGATCGTTGGAGCTCCATGGCTGAATCCCTCGGCTCTAAATTAAAAAATATTACAGGGGATGTTTTACTTGCATCAGGAGCTGTAGCATATTTAGGACCTTTCAATGTTTCTTTTAGGTATTCACTTATACACATTGATATAAGTAAAATAAGACAAAGTGATTTCTTGAATTTTTTATTTTTATTTTAGGAAGTCTATAATTCTAGACTGGCAAAAGGAGTGTGCAGCACAAAAAATTCCTTGCTCTGATAATTTTTCTCTCATCAATATTCTCGGAGAACCCGTTCAAATTCGTCAATGGCAAATTGCAGGACTACCAAAAGATTTATTTTCAGTGGAAAATGGGATCATCGTCAAGAATTCAAATCGTTGGCCTTTGATGATCGATCCTCAGGTACCGATCTCACTTTAATACTCAGTCAGTTATAGGATATCTACTACGGAATTGTTTTAGGGTCAAGCAAGTAAATGGATCAAAAATATGGAGAAAGAAAATCTTTGTGTAATTAAGTATAGTGATCCGGAATACTTACTCTCATTAGCAAATGCTATACAATCAGGAGCACCTGTACTTCTTGAAGGTGTTGGAGATAACTTAGATCCAGGGTTAGAATCAGTTTTGCTGAAAAGAACATTCAAGAACAAAGGAACTGAGTGTATTAGCGTTGGGAGTCAGATCATTGAATATGATCATAACTTCCGTCTTTACATTGTAACGTCTCTTCGAAATCCTCACTTTTCACCAGAGGTTGCAATAAAGGTAACACTCCTGAACTTCATGATAACTCCTGAAGGTCTTCAGGATCAATTACTTGGAATATTAGCGGCTGCTGAAAAGCCCGAACTAGAAGAAATGAAAAACAAATTGATAGTGGATGGAGCAAAGAACAAGAAGCAGTTGAAGGATATTGAAGATAAAATCCTCCAAGTTCTATCCACATCTCAGGGTAACATTTTGGAAGATGAAACTGCGATAAGGATTCTATCTTCCTCCAAGGTTCTAAGCGAAGAAATTGAGGCCAAACAAGAAGTCGCTTCCAAAACAGAAGAAGAAATCGACAGAACTAGAGATGGTTATAGCCCTGTAGCAACTCACGCCTCTGTTTTATTCTTTTGTGTATCAGAACTATCACAAATTGATCCAATGTATCAATTCTCATTACCTTGGTTTATTCAAATATATGTAAAGGCCATAAAGGATACTCCGTCATCCAAATCAAATTCCAAGGAAAAGGGAAACATGGATCGAAGAATCTCTAATCTAAATATAAATTTTACAGAGATAATTTATCGTAAAATATCTCGATCTCTCCTCAGAGAACATTTATTAGTGTTTTCTTTCATACTGAGCTTAAGACTCTCTGGAGAGGACAATTGGCAGTATCTACTTAAAGAAATTCAACCCATTGAACATAATCAGCCAATTCCTCCTGGAAATTGGATATCAGAGAAGATGTGGAATGCTATAGTGTCTATCAATAAAATGGATTCATTTCAAGGTTTAATGGCAAGTTTAAGGGATAATTTGGAGGCCTGGAAGGAGTTTTACGATTCATCTTCACCTTCTCGGGATATTCTCCCAAATGGATGGAAGCAAATTAGGTATATATTTCTCTTCATAGCAGGGCCGGTTCTTGGAAGATCCGAAGGAGCATTTTCCCCCTTTCTTAATGGTTACTGCAGCGCAGCAGACATGTGCCACAGAAGTTTAGGCAAAGGGGGAGTTTACAAAATATTCATTGTCAAAAATACAACTTTCTTGTCTTGTTGCGATTTATTATTAGAGGGAAAAAAATGAAATTTGTATTTTATACACATATGTAGGTATATATGTAGGCCATCAAGATAGTGGTAGCAGAGAGTTAGTTGTGTGTCAAACTCCCAATTAGAAAAACTTTATTACTAACTGACAGAAAGTTAGCTACTTTACCCTAAAATTAAAAACTACATATGTGGACTCTGATAAGACTAAAGATGTGAAAAAACGTCTAACAAATAGTATCAATAATACACTACTTCAAAATTATTTGTTTAAATGTTATTTTTTGAAAATTTTCGGGTGTGTTCATGAGATCATAGAATGACTTGATTAAAAGTAGTTTTTTGACGCTTGATAGCGCTGAAACTACCTCCACAGTTTTTACTAACAGGTAATACATGAATCAAGCCCACTCTTTGAAGAAAATTAGAGAACTCAATATTACAGAAGCGTCTATTGATATCTCTCAAAATAATATTTAAAATGACGTGATTCCATACTTTAAATTTAAAAAAAAAAAAAGATTTTAAAATTTGAGTATTTCTTATAATTTTAATGGGATCACCAGGACTAGAAATTGGAAAAATTATAGATCCATGATAAAAAAGTTGGAACATTACCCCTATCTGTGTCTCTAAAAAAAAATATTTTTCGTAGAAATTAAATGAGTCTATATGATTTATACTGCAAGGATTTTCAAAGAGATTGAGTCCCCATTCATAAGATGGTTCGACTCAGCGTTACCCTCAATACATTTTCTTTTGTTGGTTAGCGTTTTTATAATTAATTGGTTATAAATGGTTATAGCTCTGTAGCAACTCACGCCTCTGTTTTATTCTTTTGTGTATCAGAACTATCACAAATTGATCCAATGTATCAATTCTCATTACCTTGGTTTATTCAAATATATGTAAAGGCCATAAAGGATACTCCGTCATCCAAATCAAATTCCAAGGAAAAGGGAAACATGGATCGAAGAATCTCTAATCTAAATATAAATTTTACAGAGATAATTTATCGTAAAATATCTCGATCTCTCCTCAGAGAACATTTATTAGTGTTTTCTTTCATACATATTTGCTACTACTTTGACTCTCGCACCAGAATATTACAAACGACTCCAGTTTGAAAATTGCGGATCTATAGTCAAATTTATTCTGACTGAAAAAAAAGATATTTTAGATTTTTGCAAAGTTTTTTTTACAATGTAATTCCTCTTTTTCACACTTCTGTGTGGTGTAGCGTAGTCTTAGAAATAAAAGATTAACCTATTATTTAAAATGGATTTTGTTTGTTTGTTTGTTTTTGTGGATTTTTTAGTTCAAAAAGTTTTATATGAGAGGACATTATCTCCTCTAGTTCCTGCGTAGAATCGGCCCTGATTCATAAAAGTATTTTGTATACCTAAATTTCATACATCATCGTATATGAATTCAAAAGTTTACGTAATCAAGTCATTTGAAACAAGATTAAAATGATTCATGTGTTATATGAAATCAATTTGCACATACCCTAATCCAATTTTATTTTTTGTACATATCGTTTATCCTCTTTTGCAGGGACTTGGATTATATATTCCTACTTAAAATTATTCGTCCTGACTGGGTAATATTTGCCATTCGTGACTTCATTTCTGATAAACTAGGCCAAGACTATGTGTATCCCCAAATACTGGACATTAAGAATTCCTATGAAGATTCTGACTCAAGTACACCCATCATACTTATACTCAGCCCAGGAGCAGATCCATTAGCAAGCATCAATTCCATTGAAATAGCCTCTGATAAAGCTCCAGTTTTTATCAAGAGCTTGAGTCTGGGACAGGGGCAAGGTCCAAAAGCCGAAGCTCTTCTAATTTCTGCTTCCCGTGAAGGAGGTTGGATTGTTTTACAAAACTGTCACCTCTCACCACATTGGATGAATGACCGTCTGGAAGGTATTTGGGAAGAGGAAATCAATATAGATCCAGATCCAAGGTTTAGGCTCTGGCTTACATCCTATCCAACTGAGAACTTTCCTTCCCAGATTTTACAATTATCAGTTAAAGTTAGTTTACAACCCCCGAATGGGCTTAAAGCAAATCTCTCCGTTGCCTACTCATCACCTCCTATATCAACCTCAGACTTTTATGACGTGAATGAATGTCCACTTTTACGAACAGTATTTCGTCGTCTGATCTATGGTCTTTCATTCTTTCACGGTATTAGTTTGGAGAGACTGAATTATGATGGTGTGGGTTGGAATGATGTGACATATGAATTCACATGGAGTGATTTAACTATATCTCTTCATCAACTTAAAGACATGCTTCTGAGCGAAAATAGTAGTAGTAGTATAGAGGATGAAGATAAAACCAATTTTGCTATTAAGAAATGCATACCAGCCCTACAGTATCTCATAGGCGAATGTAATTATGGAGGAAGAGTCCGAGAGGTTTTTGATAGGAGGCTCTTATCCTCCTTATTGAGAACCTGCTTTAACATACCACTGGCATCAACACATAGAGCAAACATAAGTGGAAACTATTATATTCCAGGGGAGTTACATCGAGCTAATGTCCTGGAGATAATTGCTCGTTTCTCAGACATTTCAGATCCAGATGCAGTTGGTCTTCATGACAATGCAGTTCTTATAAGAAATGAATCTGACGGAAGGAAGATAATGAATTGGACTCATTTAGCAACAAGGTATGGAGAATTCACAGATATAATGACATGGAATTTGTCAGAAATGGATCAAAAGATTATCCGATTCATGGAGTCACTTCCATCCATTTTTGATTTGCCCTATGTGTATAGTAATTTCCCTGTTCAATACGAGGATTCTATTAACACTACTCTTCGTTTGGAGATTACAAGATATAATGCTCTCCTTGTTCTTATCAAGGATATGTTCGAAAGACTTCTGTTGGCTATTAGGGGGAAAATAGCATTAATCCCAGAAATTGAAATAGCGTATAGGGAAGTCAATTCAAACAGCGTACTCAGTTCATGGAGAGCCATTTCCTATGCCTCTCTACGATCTTTGGATGACTATCTTAACAACCTGACAAAAAGAATTGAATTTTTCAATGAATGGATAGAATCCAAGAAGAGACCAGATATTTACTGGATATCTGGATTCTTTTTCCCCCAGTCTCTTTTAACCTCTGTTTTACAAAATTTTGCACGTAAAAGGAGTTGTGCCTTGAACCAAGTTGAGTTTGAGTATATTGTTTTAAAGAGTCCGTTGCAAAATCCTTCAAATGAAAAGGGGATAATCATAGAGGGGATTTATCTGGAAGGAGCTTCATGGGATGAGACAAATGGAGTCATGACCGAGTGTTTACCTAGGATACATCACTCCAAACTACCACCCATGCTTCTCAGACCAAGAAAAGTACGGAATGAAAGGGATGAAAGTAACTTATATAGATGCCCAGTCTATCGTAATGAGGCAAGGAAAGGAAATATTCTTGCCACTGGACACTCGACCAACTATGTCTTTGATATCAAATTACCTACAAGTGTGGATAATGAACATTGGATCTTAAGGGGAGTTGCTGGAATACTTGAATTAAGGAATTGAGATTGTATAGAATTGCTAGCTGAGTTTTGTACTTTTATAATAAAACATTTTTTAATCTTAAAGTAACTTTATATTTTGATTGGAGATTATTATATAGGTAGTAGGTGTGTAGTTATCGGATTTATTAATTAAAATGGAAATGGCTGTGGTTATGTCCACCTCAATTGCATTTCTTCATAACTTGTTGTTTTGTGGTTCGATTTATAACAGTACCATGATTCGGGAATTTATCTTTAATTAGGAACATTGAAATGAAACTGGATTTGTGAGCCTTATAGATATAGGTATAGAGAGAGATGTGAATTTTTATAATAATAGGTAAATGAGGGTCTGCCATCACTTATTGGTTGTAAATGGCACGCCGATATCTCTCACTCACCTATGGACACTTTCACTCACTTGATTATAGCTAAAGCTAAGTTAGTCCATCATTATCCTACAGGGTATAATGAAACTTCTCCTGTTTCTACTTCTACCGACTCTCATAGCCGGACAAATAAGTAGCTTTCGAGAGGATGGTAAGTGTGGTGAGGATTATCGTGCTTCCAATGGAAAACCTGCATTGTGTCAGGATATCCCGCCCTTCCCAACCTGTTGTCAATTAAACGGCCATTGTGGATGGGACTGTGATCATGTAGGGGGAGGAGGTAAGATATTAAGTAAAAAATAATTCATCTTTCATCCATCATTATGATTAATGGTATAAACAGGCAGTTCTTCTTCAGGAGGGAGTCAAGCCCCTCTGCCACCTCCACCTCCCAAGAAGGTCGTTTATCCTCCAAACACTAATATTCGATCTGATGGGCGTTGTGGTTCTGGCTTCCCTCTAGAAGATGGAGTCACTCCCTCAGAATGTGACCCTAACTCAGATTATTTTTGTTGCTCAGAGAATAACTATTGTGGCTCCACACAGGAACATTGCTATTGTAAAACCTGTGTCAATTATAGACCACTAAAGGTGAAGGGAAAAGTGAGGTCTGATAGAAGATGTGGTAAATTATTTCCTCTCGAGGACGGAACTCCATCAGAGTGTGAGTCTAAGAGTGCAAATCCTTGTTGTTCTGCATTTGGTTACTGTGGACCAGGAGATGATCACTGCACTTGTGATGGTTGTGTGGATTTCAGATCCCAGTCATTTAAAGGTTTGTGCTGTTAGATAATATGATTTTCTTATACATACTACTTTTTACTTCATATGAATTTGTAAAATAGACATTGTTCCACTGAGTGAGAAGGCACGTCCTGATAGAAGATGTGGAAATAGCTACCCTCTCTCAGATGGAACACCAGCTGAGTGTGATCCCGATAGTTCTAGTCCATGCTGTTCCAAATGGGGATATTGTGGACCAGGAAGTGATCACTGTGACTGTCCTGAGTGTATAGACTACAGGCCACACAACAAAAAAAGTAAGAATCCTATTATTCATAGCTTTCGATTACATAATAATAACAAAAAACTCTTTCTACATAGTTACGGAGGATTTTATTGGAAAGGTTCGCAAGGATAGACGCTGTGGGCCTACGTTCAAGATTCCTGGAACTGATCTACCTTCAGAATGTAATCCAGAAACTGAAAATTTCTGTTGTTCCAAATGGGGATTTTGTGGAGGGGATGAGGAGCATTGTGGCTGCTCAGATTGTGTCAATTACAGAACTACTAAGTAATTCAAATGAGACGAGCTTTATTTCATCCATTTGATAATAATAATATAAAATATTTGTTCAAGTTTATGACAATATATACATATGTATGTTATTCATTCATATAAATCAATAATAAAATGAATACGAGTTTAAATATTGAGAGATTATAAATATCAAGACCAGACTTCCCCATGCATTTAAATCACTTGCGTAGGAATTTGAGCGCAAGCAATAGTTTTTTTATCTTCATTCACATATTTGACCTCAGCTATGACTTTCATCTAGATAAAAATGTAAGAAAGTGAACGTGACTAAATTTTTCAAGGATAAATTACTTGTACAGTCATTTAATTACTTTTGCTACAACCGGGATATTAAGTTTTAATTCATGAGTGAATTCCGCATTCTTCTCAAGTGGACAGCTTCCTTTTTTGATTTCCCCGCATATATCCTTCTCCTTGGTCTTAGGCATGGGAAGACGAATATCCCCAATGACTCCGGATACAACAGCAGAGATGTTTTTAGCATCTATACCAGCTTTCATCTTAAAGATAACGGTCACTTTCTCATTGGACTTGACTTTACATGCACTACTCGAGCCTTTTCCACAGCCCTTTATCTGAACAGTTCTGACTTTATTTGCTCCTGAAATTCAACTCAATTATTCTCAATTGTTCAGTAGGAGGACATGTCTTACCTTTGCAGCTTTTAAACTTGGTAAAAGGCTTTTCGCAAGTCACAAAGGACAAGAAGAAAATGGAGAGGAAGATCAAAGTGTATATCTTAAGGAGTCTTTGCATCATGATTGAAAATACAAAGACTTTCAACAACTAAATCTTTAGATAAAATCATTCAAACTATTTAAACTCTCTTGAAAACTTATTTGATTATAGAGGAAATGCATCACTCTGTTTGTAATTCTATCTCTCTCGTTCATTTCTTGAATTAGAAATTAAAAGAAATTAATGGTAGTATTCATTTAACAATGATTCATCAATTAATTAGTTCATTTTAATATTTTTATTACGAATAATTTTTCATGTATTACATTATTTCAACACTGTGTCAATTTGATATCCGTTCCCTCACAATCAAAAGCAGTCTCTCTACTCAAATGATCATAACAAAATCTAATCCTTGATCGTACACCTTGATGACAAAGACCTTTTGACCAATGTGTCCATTCTCGATCTTCAAAGTTACTTGATGAACGACTCCCACATACTTTAAAACAAAGTATAATTAATTAAATCATTATAAATATTCGTTAGTTACTAGCATCGCAATTATAATGAATCAATCGATAGTATTTCTCAACTGATACTCGTACATCAACACTACAACTCTTAACTTCTCCATTCCGTATCCCAGAGCATCCAAATATAAAGCTCCTATTCCTTTGACACATGCTACTTTTTATTTTAAGTTCTATGTGTGCCACTTCCTTATAGTCCTTGTATACAAAAATTAAAGAGAATATGAAGTTTTAGTTTATATCAAAAAGCATTACGTTATGAGGGGTGATTTTTGGAGCTCCTATGTGCGTATACCAGTTATGTTTTCCATCAATCTGTGTTAATTTTATTAGTACATATTCAATCAAGGAAAGGTCGTAAGTTTTATTCATCTGAGGTTCTATTTTTGCTCTAGGTTTCCTCTCGTAGACTTTAGCTATGAATTCATACAATACATATTTTGAATCAATTAGACATTTACGTAATTTTACTCAGATATAATATCACTCAACCTCGTATACAATCCCTATTTACAATTCTCATTTTCCCTGTGGAATAATCCAAAGTAATAAAGCAAGCTATTCGATTGATAGCTTTACTTTTCAGTTGACAATGCTCCAAGTTCAAGGGTTGAGTCTTGGCACAGTGAGACTCTCGTATGATGAGTACGTAATTGATTCTTGTTTTATTGATCTATGAAAAAAAAAAATAGCAGAGTTTATGTTGGGTAAGTACCAATGTAGACACGAATACCTTCTTTGAGTATTGGATATGATCAATTGTGGCCCAATTGTTGATATTCAAGTGCGTTGTAAGAAGGGAAATGATATACACTCTTTCTTTTTTTCTTAAATGAGTAGATACATCCCTTTCAGCCAAGTTGAAAGCTATAAGAAAAGTTTTATTTTGTTTTTTAATATAATATCCTGCATGTACATACAATGTATAATAAATATACAGAGCAATAAAACCCAGATGCTGTTCAGAAAAGTAATAACTTCCAAATACAAGATAGCAGCAAGTAGAGTATTTACTCCAGATGCTGTTCCTTTCCTAACACTTACTTCTAAAATCTGTACATCCATCACACTCACAGTAATTTTCTCCAGCTCCACAGCTTTCCTCTTTATAATTACAGCAGGGAGACGCTCCATAGACACTACAATGAGATGGAGCACCATGTCGAAGACGGTGATTTGGACCACAGCGTCCATCATTTCTATATCCTAAAATAGATGTCATTCGATAGAATCCCTTCGCCTCAGACTGAGCACTAAATAGGAAGTGAAAGGAAAGAGCAAAGAGTTGGACATGGCCTCCAAGGATCATTGTATAAATTGAATGAATTCTCCCGATATTATTTACTTAATGAATTAAATACATTTTTTTATGAGGAATTTATATGAAGAAATGCTAATTAGATTTTTATACTACTAGGTATTCAAGCCATAAAAAATTTATTGCGTCAACGGCATAATTTTTTAGGGCAAAAATTATTCCGTCTCTGATATTTACTCAGAGTTTGAGTTTCATGCTTAAGTGATTTATAACTTTAATATTTTATAGGTAGGATGTAACACTAGAAAGCGTTGTACGTTATGACATCAGAGAAGTAATAAAGTTGATTTAGTTAGTTATCAAACAAAACGACTACAATTTGGATGAATTAGGGATCAGAAGAGTAGGATAATTGTATCAGAAAAATATCTGATCCTTATAAAAACAGTAGTTAATTTATTGACTACACATTATAAATGATGTACTACACTTTTAATACAGATTAATTATTAGGGTTTGATATTCATATAATTAGGAGTTATAAATAGTACATATTTCTCAGGTGGTAAAGCTTTAAGCCCTTTTATTTGTCAGTCCAATTGTGACATTGAAATGCATGGACACAATTTACCATTCTTCTTAATTTTATTTAAAGCAATAAAGGGTTCTATTCTTGGTTATAAAATAAGATTCTGAATGTCTCCTCCATGATGGCCGACTCACAAAATAATGACGTCACGAAAAAACGCTGTATTATATCTTTTTATATAATATATAAATATAAAATATTGGTTTTTTTTTTTTTAAATTCCAGAATTACTATTATTGAAATGAAAAATTGTAAGTAGAGTAATTGAACAACGTAGTTGGTGATTAAATTGCTACAGATGTATGTGCATCAGTTTATATATATATATATGTTAATATAATATGTAAAAATTGTTTTTTTTTATTGACTTTATGTGATGGAATTCAAGCAGATGATGTGTTTATTATGATTTGGCTCTGATACGTGTCTCTAGCTTATTATTACTTTTGGAAATGAAATTTAAAGGAATGATTGTACATAATAATGCATATACATATACTTTATGAAGTAAGTAAGTTGTAGTCAATAATAACTTTGATGATGAAATATTAAAGTTAATAGACGTCATTTTTTCTCCTTTTTTTCTTATAAATAACATACATAAATTGACGTTTTATTAAATGGGTGTCAAATTTACGAATTGGAGGCAAGTAATAATTATATTATTTACATCATTGGCTCTGATAATGGCTCGATGGACTTATATAGAGCCACGTATACCACTTGATCCACTCCATGATATCAAGGCAAGTAAGAAGACATGAAAAAAAAAAGAGAATGTGATATTTACAGGCCCGAAAAAGCAATCATCTGACTGCACCTTAGTCAAAATAAGTATCAATAGTATTTGTAGTACACGTACTTGATATGTTGTGAAGCTGCACGGGCCACTCATTTGAGTAAGAAATGAGTTGGGGTTGTTTTATGAGGGCGCGTATATGACTGTATAAAGAAGAGTTGTGTTACAGTAATCTGTATTTTATCCATCCATCCCGGCTTTGTACGCTGAATAATACATCTTTTAATAGGTTCTCCCTGCCTTCTCACCAACCACCTGTAGCAGCATACACTACCAATAAATACGTTGACAGCGACTCGTAGGATTTTAATAAGTAAAAATAATTTCTAATCGTGTCAAGTCGTTGTTATTTGTAGGTTTAACCATGATATTCTAATCCTAAAACACGTCAATAATTTCCTAAATTCATCCATATACATAAGGTAAGAACCTTTCTATAGTATGTACATAGATCTATCAAGCATCTGTTTCAATTTGTTTTCAAAGAATTATCCAGAATGAAGTTCCTCAACATTATTCCTCTTCTTGTGATTCACTTTATTCAAATCATTCTTGCTGAGGACTATTACGATATCCTGGGTGTAGAAAAAGATGCAGACAATAAGGCTATACGAAAAGCATTCAAGAAACTCGCTCTTAAACATCATCCAGATAAGAATCCCAATGATGAAGAAGCACATGCCCTATTTGTCAAATTGAATAAGGCTTATGAAACTCTCAAGGATACTGACAAGAGGAAACGCTATGATATTTTTGGTGAGGAAGAGGATGACCAAAAAGGTGGAGGAGGACGTGGATCCTGGAAGTCATATGAGTATTATGATGATTTTGGGCTCTATGATAATGATGAGCTCGTCATTACCTTGGATTTTAATGATTTTCGAAGGAGTGTATCAGACACATATGACTACTGGTTCATCAACTTTTATAATCCTCAGTGTGTTCATTGTCGGGTAAGGTTAAGGGTCTTATCTATATGTTTTAATTTAGCCATCCCTCGCATATCTCTCTCCTCTTTTGATGGTAATGATTTGAGAAACACTCCTTCGTTTTTGTTTTTTTTTTTTTGCTTGTTTTTTTTTTACAGTAATAAGGATTGAATGATTTTTTATGGGAGGAAAGACTTGTCTTGCTTCTTTACTATATTTATCAAATATCTGTATCAAACCATCAAATGAAAGAAGATTTCCTTTAATCTTTTGTCCCTTGAAATATATTTCACACTTGGAAAATTGTACCTACAACGCCATGCTCCAAAATAAATATTTGCATATGGAAATCAACAATTTAAACATTATTGCTACAAATTATATGTATTGAAATATTATTTACAGGAAATTGCTCCGGCGTGGAGACGTTTATCCAAAAAATTAGATGGAGTCATTCGTATCGGTGCAGTCAATTGTCAGGATTCCCCCATGTTATGTAACAGTGAAGGCATTCGTGGATTTCCAACTCTCAAATTCTACGATCCTCATGGTCCAAGTCAAAGATTTTACGATAATGGTCTTCAAGAAGATGCCATCATGGATTTTGTTTTGGAGTCATTACCATATAACGTATTTCGACTCCAGTCTTCTGATATTCATAAAAAAGTTCATCGCAGGCCAAAGGAGCAACCCTGGGTCATCATTCTATGTAAATCCTCGAGTGACTGTCCTTTAGAAAGAGCGGATCGCATTCTTTTGAATCATATCATAGAAGACATTGCTAATATTGCAATCGTAGATTGCTCTAGTAAGAAAATGGAAATGTGTCGTGAAACGATAGGCAATGATGATGATGATGAAGAAAAAGAGGAAGATGTTGTTGTTCGATCCGGAATATATCGATTCCGGAATGCTGAAGATGTTCTTGATAATAAAGGAGTCAAAATAGAGTCAATTGATTATAGAGAAATCGCCCATGCCGCTATCAAACAATTGCCCAAGCCCCAGAGCGTCGATACTCAAAAGTTTAGAATGCTTCTTAATGATTTGGAAGAGAGGTAAATATATTTAATGTTCCAAACATTTACCGTATTTTTCTTGGTTGTAACTTATAAGCTTCTCTGGAGTGTAGGTAAGAAAAATTATGTTGTCTATTATTTTAAAATCCAGAGAAGCATATGATTCAAAAACTGTTTAATCTACATAAATTGTGATTATTCATGAGTACTAAACAATTTTTCTACATTTAATTAGATCCTCATCTCCCTGGCTCATCCATTTTATGTATGAAGATGAAGACGAGATGACTTTAGCTGAAGATCGGAAGATCAATTCTCTCATTAGGAAAGCGAACATGGCAATTGTTGATTGTAAAACGGAATTTAGTGTTTGCTCGGACTTTCAAATTCGAAAGTCTATGTATGCTTTTTTTAAAGCTGGAAAGGACACTCCCTATGAAATTAATTATGGTCGAGAAAAGGCCCCTGATGTCCTGAACTTTGCTAGGTCTGCTGCCAATGCTAGAACTATGACGAGTATTACTGGTCAAAGGCTTGAAAACCTCTTAAAAAAACCCAATAGCATGATATTTGTAGATTTCTTTTCTCCTCACTGCTCTCCCTGTCTTAATTTCCTTCCTGAATTTAGGAAGGCCTCAGTTTTAATTGGTGGATCTATAAAATTTGTTTCTGTTGACTGTACTAAGAACCCTACAATTTGTAACAAATTTAAAGTAAGGGCCTATCCAACTGGAATATACTTTAATGGCTCAATCGCGAGTCAGCATGTGTTCCATGGTAGTCATAGAGATCAGGAAATTGCAGATTTCGTGATGGACATAGTCCGTCCTAAGGTCGTCAATCTGGATGAGCGAGCCTTCAGAAAACTCATTTACGGCCAGTCTCACATTAAAACCCTTGTCATTGACTTTTATGCCAACTGTTAAGTATTAATAATATTTTAAATGTATTTTTCTAACTAAAATGATCCTATCATTCCGCACAGGGTGTGGACCTTGTATGCAAATGGTGCCAGAATGGAATAAATTAGGACGTTTATTTTCCGACAACCCAACTGTAATGATTGCAAAAGTTGATTGTGAAGAACATCGTGACTTTTGTGATCGTCAAGCCGTTCGAAGTTATCCAAGCATGCGGATTTATACAGATCCCAATAAATACTTCATATATACTGGTTTTCATAGAGAGGCATTTGCGTTTAGGGACTGGGTCTATAAGCACATGATCACTGTTGCAAAGGAACTCGATGACAGTTCTCTTCAGAGACTGATTAACAAGTCGTACAAACAACCCGTTGTTGTAGATTTCTACGCTCCTTGTAAGATACACACAAAAGATATAAAATAACATTGCTTGATGGATTTGTTATTCTTTAGGGTGTGGACCCTGTCAAAGGCTTGCTCCAAAATTTGAAGAGGCAGCGTTGAGTCTTCAAGCTAAGGGAGTTGTCTTTGGTAAAGTTAATTGTGATCATTTCCGTCATCTCTGTGGACGGCATCATATTCAAGCATATCCAACCCTTCTACTCTATCGTAACGGTCATCCAGAGGATTTGGAAGCAAGTTTTAACACGGAGAGTATTATAAATGCAATTATGAAAATAGTTGATGACGAGAGTGACTCTGGATATTACTCGTCTCGAGATGAGCTGTGATACAAATATACATATGTATATCTACATGTATATTATTTTGTAATTATGAAGTGGCATTGTTAAAGTTCTTGGATTTTTAAGGAATCTTTTATTTGCATTTTTGATTAATGAGTCATTCAAGTCGAGAGTAATAACTATTTTGTCTGATTATGATTACATTTTACACTCTAGAAACACAGTTTCTAGAGTCATTTCTTCACTTTTGTAATAGTACTTGCTCAAAATCCTTCAAATGTCTGATAGTTGATATATTATAGGTTTATTTCTTCTCTGAATTTATGAAATGAAATGATTACCTACAAGGGTTTAAATACATATTCAGACAACCTCAAAACGTGCGTGGATATTTTTTTTGGGTAACGAGAAGTGTCGGTATTAGAAATGAAGAACAGTTCATACAAATATACATAAATATATACAATGCTCTAAAACAAAATTATTTGTAGATAATGAGCATTTTCGTGTTTCCCGAAATAAAAGCAAATATATGTATATATATTTTAATCATTAAAACATGGGGGCAAAAAAGTTAGCATACAACATAATTTTGCCGTTTTACTTCATGTCAACTCAGTTTTTTTAGATTGTTACCGTCTCTAAACCCTTCCTAGAAAATATCTAATTACTTTACTCTTCCCAACTTATTTAATCTTGGGGTACATTTTTAATACTTGACAAACACTCTAGCTAGCCAATGTCGTGATTTTCTCCTTCAAGACTATTTATTAGTAGATATATTCACAACTTAATAATTACATTTAATTCAAGTTCAATGAACTTACAGTTCAGAACACAGATAATAAATCGATGAAAGAGTCAGGTGACAAGAAAATGCCGTGGAATTATTGGATACATGTGTATAATATTGTTAAAAAGATTAAGTTTTAGTTTTTCTGCAGTTCAACGTTTACGATAGCTCACTAATTCAAGGAGCATGAGTAGACAAAAGGGAAGGCTGACAAAAAAATATGTAGTGTAAATTTTCATTTGAGTTGGACAATTAAAAAAATGTAAAAAAAAAAAAATGCTACTACTGAATTTGCCACTTTTTGTTAGCTAACTAATAATTATCAAAGTTCATTAATTTTAGAGGTATTAATATGTAAAATACGATTTTTAAGAGAAATAAGCAAGTTAATTTGTGATTCTTGGCTAATTAAACCCAAAGGAGGCCTATTGTCTTTAGCAAATGAGTTAGGCAAAGCCTCAACAGCTTTTAAATCAAAATTAAGGAAATAGCGTTGCTAAAAGATTACTTTTAGCTTAAAAAACATTAAATTAAGTTGTTAAGTTTAGTAGGAGGGGTCCCTTAAATTCAACTTTCAGATTTGAGAAATCAGGCTGTACATACCAAAACAAATGACACTCAAATAGTGTTGTTTTTTTTTTAGTTAGAAAAACAAGGTACAGTTGAAGTTGGTTAACTTGAATAAGTCAGTTTTGTTCAAGATGTGGAAAACATATATAACTTTTAATTTTATTGTTGTTTTTTATGCTTCCTATTTTATAAATTGGGAGATTTATAAATCAAAATATTTGCGATGCTAACTTGCTTTTTAGCAATATTTCTCTGTATTTTAAAACATCAGTTTCTTTAGTCGTTTTAAGAGGCATCCCAATACTGACTAATTGGATTCAGAATATATGTAATCACATATATCATCCATAAAATATTTTTTTCACATTGAAAAAACCACATATTACCTCATACTTTTTTAAAATTTCTTTTCGTGGACCTTATCTGGCCGGTCTTCATCTTATAGGACATGCTACGAAGATTTTCATTGATGGTTCTACCTTCCAAATGATTTGAAGGACTTCTTTGGAGTGTTCTCGACGATGTTCCTCGCACAGTCGACGAACTCCGCGTCATTACGGTTCTGCTCCTCAAGAGCCTGAGACTTCCTCTCAATGACTCCATGAGGGTCTGTGGAATCCTTTTTCAGCTTATTAACACGTCGTTTATACACTTTTGTTAGATCTGGAATTGCTGAACTACTCACAGCGCCCCCTTTGTGCACCAATATCATTACAACGGCGCACCTCCTCTGTCCACTGTAACCGCGCTCAACCATTATGGAATTAAACCTGACTGGTGATGAATAGAATATTTAAACCACTGATTGCTTACTATCAATATTTGTAAATGTCGTCCATCATAATCATCTCTTGAAAACTGTCCCCAAAAAGTTTAACAAGAAGGGTTTGATATCTCAAAAACCGACCGACTTAACATGCAAAATTAATTCTTATTTTACTTACATATACTCCTTAGGATTTTTGACATCTCAAATTTATTGGCCTATGTAATTAATCAATTAATTAAAACATACTTTCAACAATTTAATGTATGCATAGTTACATCCTTTATTTATCTTTAGCAACTTCGCTGATCCCTTTTCGTTGGTACTTCTAGGTTAACCGGCTTCAAAATATATACTGTGGTCTGCATAGTTTTCAAATAGGTTAGCCGGCTAAAATAGTTGAACTTAATAATACATATGATGATGACGTCAGAGTCCAATCATGTATGTATCACATCTCCATCACTAATAAAGGGTTTTGTAGTATAAAAAATGGAAAAAGTATAAATAAATGCTTGTTTAAAGGTTTTAAAATTAAAAGGGAATTTATGTGCTTTCCACTCCTTGTCTAATTTTAAGAAAAAAAACATATAGACATAAGTGTACTATATTGATTAATGAAGAGCATTATGTATATACTATAGGCCAATTACAGTGCTCCTCTAGTAAATTTTTATTCTGACGTAACAAAGTTTACTTGAAAAAACAAAACAACAAATGTAAATACCTTGTCTCTGGGTATGTTTGTTAGAGAAAAAAAAATTATTTATTGACGGATTTAATGGCCACAAAAAAAAAGAGAAATGTAAGAGTTATGTTACCAATTCAAGAAAAAAATCGGTTAACTTTAACTGTATGGTTCTATACTTTTCATAAATCTATAGAAAATTGAAAATAACTTCAAATTATCACATAGAATGCAAAAAAATATTATATATGATTCCTTGTGGAGTGAACTTATCCAGTCTTCTCTGGATTGATTTAGTCATAGTTTGGGATATGTCTTTAATAATAGAGGAGAAAATCATAGTTTGTTGAAATAAAAGGAAAAACGGTTGGTGCTACTGTTCTTTTTTGAAATTATGTTTATTCTTTAATGGATCTTTGTCAAGAGAACATATTCTTATAAAGGAACAACTAAGATAATTTTCACCTATTATTACTCTGAGTTTTGTTAAAGATGTATAAGGGAAGCCAGAAAAACCCAAAAAGTTTAAAATTATTGATGGATAGTTATACATATAAATAAGCATACATAACCCAATTTTCGTTGATTGGAAAGCTTTTTAGTTGCCTGCATGAGATTGGAATTGTCTTATGCTCTTAGTAGCCTCAAAAAGGCCCCCCTACAGCACACCGTTTTAGATATGAACATAAAATTGAGCAATGATTGAGGAAGGGAACATCAAAACAGCCTCCTATAACATCGGATGACCTCGTGGAGATTATTTTACTTTACCAAAACTCCCTTAATTGAGCATTTCTTGAAACTTTTAACTTGAATTGATAGCCTTAAATTTGGCCTCCTATGCTTTCAAATCACATTAAAGGCCTACAAGACATAGCTTATGTCCTTTTTTTTGGTCAAGTCAACTCTACTACTGCCCTCTAATTTTCATGGCTGACCATAATGCTCATTTAACTATACGAACAAAAGGACTCGTGTTCCTATGTTGACCTGCTTCAAAGTAGAAATGGTTGACCAATTGTTGCAGATAAGATAATAATAATCATATAAGTGTCCCATAATGAGGAGAAATATAAGAATTAGGGTGCCAATCCATATGTAGTGAACATTAAATTTAAATTTTTTGAACATCTTACCCCCTAAATTTTGTAAATCAAATAAATCATTTGAAAAATTGGAAAAAAAAATAACATTTACACGTCGCCTTTAAAGTTAAGAAAATTGACACTTTTTTGAAAGTTTACTCTTCTTCTTTGAATATCATACAAATTAAAATATAATATTTGTTATTTAATTGTTATTTAATTTTTTTTAGTTGAATGATCAATCTTTAAAATAAATTTATATTAAGTTTCTGTGAAATGTACTTTGAGCGGTGGGGAATAAATGTACCGCGCATAGCGCACATTTTTTTTTTTTTTTTTCTTATTTCTTTCAATTATTATAATAATAAATTCAGCATTTATTACAACAAAACGTTATACTATCACAACGAGCTTTTTGGGATAAACAAAAATTATATTTTTTTCATCAATTGACTCTTTTAATTTGAAGCAGCTGACTCTACGTACTATGAACTCAATAAGAGTATCATTATTATTTATGATTTTGATGTCTAAAAAATATATTAAATCAAGGATTGCGCGCCCTTTTTTGAATTTGTGAATATTATACAAGTATTAAGATTGATTTGTATATTGGTAGAGTTTATATGTATTTATGTATATATAGTATATCTAAATAATAACTGCCCAATTTTACAAAGTTGGTAACAAGGAAAATACAAAAGGGTAGCTACCAATTGTTTTTCCAAAAAAATTATTTCCCTTTTGACAGTCGAGGTTGCGAGTGCACAAAAAAGCTTGTCGTGAATATTATTAGAACGATTTTGCTCTTTCATTTAAAACTTGTCTTGTTATTTTATTATTAAAAATTTATCATAGATTAACTTGTAATTTCAACTTATATAAGAGGATAAGACTTGCGAAAAATTAAAAATGTAATGCACATATAGGCCAATCACAATACTTCTTAATAAAATTTTACTGGAAAAAAATGTAGAGATATTAACCTTGTTTCAGAAATTTTTTGTAAAGAAAAGAAAATTTAACCACCTGTTGACAGATTTAATGGCCCCTAAAAGAAATGAAACGGTTAAATTAACTGAGTAAATTGTTCAACTTTAACCGTTTGGTTCTCCTCTAATTTTATCTCATATTTTAAATGCCTGAATTGTTTTTTGACGCCAAAAAAAAGTGCTTTCTTTTCAAATACAATAGTTAAACAATTTATGTCATTATATTCTTAATATTAAAATCAGAAAAAGAACAAGGATTAGCAAACTAATAATTTAGCGTAAATTACTATTTTACAAAACCGATAAGGTTTATTAATTATATTCTATTATCAAGGTTAATAAAAATCAATTTTAGTTCCTTTTTTTTTTTTTTGCAGTAAATACTAAATAGCCATAATTCACAGTGCAAATAAATCATATTTTTTGTTTCATTGCATATTTTCCTCGACTTTAAGGAAGGGCCTAATTATCTTTTCAATTTGATAATGATAATGGTATTTAAAATGATCAAAACTTCGTGAACCTTTTTTAGTTATTATCAAACGATGATTCACTAAAATTATACACATTTTTTTAGACCCACGAGCAGTCCCGGCTCAATGACACTAAAACTGGCCAAGAGACCATGTGCCTTTCTACTTTTTCAAAAACAGCAAGAATGAAATTTTTTGTGATTATAGTTTGATCATGAATTTGTTTCAGGGTCTCTGTGCCAGTTTCGGAATATGTGGAACATTTTTATTTATGGAGTTTACAATTTTTTATTTTCTAAAGCTGTAAAGGTCTTTACTTTTATTTTTAAGGACAGGGCCCAGGAACTTGTCTGCAGTGTCTCTCATAACCAGTGATGTAAAAAACGGCGATTTTTAAGCGTGCGAGTAGCTCCTCCCCTTGATGACGTCAAAAATGTTATGGTAACTATGAAAGCCAGCTTATTTGTTGTCGTTATAATACTATGACTGTAGCTGTGACAGCCTTGTTCTAGGCTCAAGACAGCTTTTCTTGGACTTAAAGTAATTAATTAAATTAAATTGATGTTTTAGAAATATATTATTGAAATTAAAGTTGTAGATATTACTTTAAATAAACAGGAAATTTTCCAAATTTCAAAATCGGTACATTAGTTTTAGATATATTGCTAATTTTGTTAAAATTTCATTATTTCTATTAATTTTAAAGAAAAAGTAAGTACTTAAATAGTGCTTTTTGCTCGGAATATATAATTATCTTGAAGTTTCTAGTTTGATAATAATGGTTATTCATTCATTAACAAAATAAAGCTTTAAGTTTTTAGATATTTGCATATTTTAAAAACTATGATTGAAGATTTAATAATGATATTTATAATTATTCTACCTATTCTATAACTCAAAAAAATGGCTGAAAACATATTAAAAATGTCAACAGATGAAACATTTTATAGGATAGAAGTATAAATATTTTAGTTCGAGCAATTTTTTTTCCATAAAGTCACTTTTTCGAGAGGTATTAACATTAAGAAAGTTTTCAACCAAAATCGAAGGAAAGGTTGTGTGATATTATCGTAACTTTTATAATAGATTATACAAATTTACATATAACAAGAATTATTATGTCAAAAGGAAAAGGAACAGCTTGATGATTTATGAATGATGAAAGAATATTATGTAGGGTTTCAACTAACAGGCATTTTAAGAACTACTCGCACGCTTAAAAATCGCCGTTTTTTACATCACTGCTCATAACTCTCTCATACGCAGCAAGTTTATGGAAGAATGAAGGAGTTTTAAGGGGGGTTACGAGGTAAGGAAAGGCGTAGCGTCGCGAAGCATCATAGGGCATCTATGTATACCGATGTCTTATTTCTTCTACATACACATATGTACATACTATGACCTACTCTTCCTATTTTTTTCAAAGCAGCGCTGTAGTCCTTGCCATGTACAAATATTTATTATTGGTTGACCCTCTTCTCTTTTAGATTCAGCTTTGTGACGTCTATCGTTCTATCTTGCGATGACACATGACTAGAGGTGACATGGTAAAAAAAATAAATGATTCACGATGATGTCATTCTCTTCATTTTGAAGAGTAAGTCCTTTATTCAAGTATAACGAGTAAGGTAACTATCAAGGAGTTTGTATGAATGGATGTAATATACTCAACACATTAAGCTACTCTAATCGACTCAAGTACCTTTAAATTTGAAAATTTGACATTACCCATTGCACACTTAGTGCACTCGTATTACCTTTGATCACTCTTTGCTCTTCTTTTTAAATAGAAATATATATGATGTCACTGTGATTAGTTCACAGTTCTCTTAGTGTTCTTTCTTATTTCTTATTAAGGAATCCATAGAGTTAACTCACAATTTTTGAAAGGAGTCTGAATGTACATATAATATCAACTCTCTTTACAATAGGTAAGAGAAGGACGAAATGAATCGCTCCATTTCATTCCATCTATGGGGACAGAGTGAGTCACTCATGAGGGACATGTTCTATGGATGAGGCATACTATTCAAATAGGTGGATGGATGGAGACGAAGTCGTGGAATTGTGGAGTGTTCTTTTGAGTTTGAAGGGGATTTCATTTTTTTTGGGTTTAATTGATAATATTATCTAATTATTCTCAAAGTAGTCTCAAAGGAGGATTCAACTTAAATATATTCAAATATAATGTAAGTATTGATTTGAACTACATAGTTCACTCCCTCTCCACCAGGGGCGTACTGGGGCGAAAATTTCCACCGGGCAAAGAGTAAATATCTTGTACGATAAAGGCGCATTATGCTAAATCGAAGGGGCGCTTAGTAAAGATTTCAGAGGGGCGCACCGGTCATTGACCGGTTGACCGCCGGGCCAGTACGCCCCTGCTCTCCACAAATTCAGTCTACTGATGAAGAAAAAACAACAACAACATAAAAGTCCCTCATTTGTGAGAGTGAAATTGAAATGGGGTGGAGTATTAGAGCTCATGTGCCCATATATTTAGGAAACAAAACAAATCTCCCTTATTATGCCTTTATGTTATTTTAAATCACCTTATACTTATTGAAAGTGAATAGAGTTGAATAAAGGTTCAAAATTAAAATTAATAGAAGTTCCTTGGAGCACACACACTTTAATCAAATCACTTTGTTGTAGTCATGTGTATTTTGTTCAACTTTGTTAAGACTAATACAGGTAGTAAGTAGATGGATAGATCTAAAAGTCTCGGACTTTTTTCAACTTTTTACATCATCATCATCAATCATGGAGCAGCAGCATACGAACAAAAAAAACCAAAAAAGTATGAAAAACTTTCTCTGAAATTATTCAAACCCTTTTAGAGTCACAAATACATATATGTGTAATAGTATCTAAATCAGTCATTTATAGATGAAAAATTCAAGGGAGTCTTTTGAATTCAAGATCAAACCAGAGTGTGCACCTTAGCTATAATATGCACATTAAGAGACAAGATATTTTCTATAAAAAAAAAACGAAGCAAGAAATGACGGAATTGATACTTTACTTTGTAACATTCCTCCTTTCCTCAAAATAATTGGAATTCAAATGAAAATATTTTCTTTTTCAAAACATAGGTTTTATTATTTTGACCAGAGTCATCTATGATCTATGTAGGTAACCATATATCCTCATATGTACACATTAATGGATAAGTCATCAATAATATGATTAGAGCGTGGCATTTCTCTACATATTATATTAATCTGCCCTTTAGAAAAAATGAAGAAGAGTTATCATTGCTATGTATGTTTTGGAATCAAGACAGTGAGTGAATCTTCCTCTTTGAGAAAGACTGAATGCATTCCTTCATGTTTACTTATACAGGGAAGTCTCATCATTCTATGCACTTAAAATATTATGATGTACTCGTTGCTTTGGAGTTATACAACCAAAGGGTCCCCGAGTTTGAGGAAATTAAAGCTCATTCGCATGTAGGATTTCATACCATCCTAAATCCCATCGCCTTCTTCTGATAAGTCATCAACAAATTTGTATTCCATTCAAGCTTAAATGTGTTTGTAAACGACTCATGAACTCCTCCCTAAATTGACCCAATTTATAACATAGGAACTTATGACGTCACTACATTTAAGTCGATTTCGTGGATGTAAAGATTTTAAAGTGTAATGATACCGTGTTAAGTTGCAAAAAAACGTTCCAATTACTATGTATAATAGAGAGTAGTCCTGTATTTGGAGTTAACTAATAACTGATATTGGATCATATCCCCCCCCCCCCTCTCTTTCTCTTTTATTCGAGGAAAGGTTGAGTGAACAAAAAGAAGAAGAAGAAGAGGAAACCAATACACGTAAGCTATACGATTATCGTCTGTGTGTAATCAATCATAAATACATAATTCAATAGGAATTTGATCATGTGGATATGGAAAGGTCCTATTGACATAATGGCCGGTATGACATCATCAATGATATACATTTTTTCATGCCTATTTCCATGTACTAAGTAAATAGTACATATATCTATCAAATTACGTCTTTTCATCAAGTTTAAATCGATATTTATTTACGTGGAGTGCTTTAAGCTTAAAAACAATTTTATACCTACTTAAACTATGTGTATGAATATCATATATCACGTCACACTATTTGTATTGATTCTCGCAATCTTTCATTCAAAAAGAAACAAAAAAAAAAGACCAAACCCATTAGATGGTATTTATTCATTTAAAAAAATTGAATGTCATCGGCTGACTACATGTTTTGTTTTTTTTTGCTATTGGAAAAAGCTGTGATATAAGTTGTATGGCTAACTAGAAGAAAATGAAGATAATTACTAATGATTCAAATGAACAAGAACAAAAATATTTCAAAATCGAACATAGATTTGATCTCCTAATTCCAAATATACCTTTAGTTTTTCTCTATCAGATTCGGATTTTTCAGATAAAGGTCATAATTTTTGTAGCATTTTTCGGGTTTTTGAAGATGAAAGTCTAGTCTTTTAGGCTACTTGTTGTAGAGCGAGATATGTAAATATTGTGAAAAAGCTTCACACTTAAAGATTATAAAAGCCTTTAATCATCATGGTTTCATGTTTTTCATTCGAGCCATCTTTATTAGAGGAAGCTCATATTTGGAGTCAGGGGGATCCTATTCAACAAAGTTAAGTCTATCTCAATTTTAAGACAAATAAAAAACAGTTGGATTTTCTTGATTAAGGCTATTTTTTAATAATGTTTAAAAAATAGTGTTTCCTCGATCCAATCAGTTTTTTCTCTTTGATTCCCCCAATTCCAAAATCCATTTTTCCCCTACTCTTCTTTCTCATTAGATGTGCTCCAAGCAACTCTGATTGATTGAATTCGAATAAACTTTTGTTTTGTTGTGAATTAAGAAAAGAATTGGCTCACAACCAAATGATTTTAGGTTGTGAATAAGACTCAATAAAGATCACATTGTCCAAACAATGATATAAATAAAAAGAAGAGATTTATTAAGGATACTCTTCTTGTGCACTTGCAACCTCGACTCTTAAAAGGGAAAGGAAAAACTTGGAAAAACAATAACTGGGTAGGTTTTTGAGATAAACAAATACCATGTGTTATTCCTTCAGCTGTTTTTTATCAGTGACTCTATGTGCTATGACTTATGAAGTCAAAAAGGGAGTTAATATTATTTATGATTTTGATGCCTAAAAATACATATTAAATATAGGATTGCGCGCCCTTTTTTTGAATTTGTGAATACTATACAAGTATTAACGATTGATTTATATATTGGTAGAATTTATCAATGTGTAGTTTATCTGAATAATAACTCTGTCCAATATTAAAAAGTTGGTAACAAGGAAAATACAGAAGGGTAGCTACCAGTTGTTTTTCCAATGTTTATTTTCCCTTTTGAGCGTCGAGGTTGCGATTGCACAAAAAGCTCGTCCTGCAACTGAATTAAATTACTAAATAAAATAGCTAATGGCAATTTTATGACCGATTCTATGTAAAATAAATAAAATACATTATTCTTACAAGGATTACTAATTTTAATTAGTGTTTCTTTGATTCCTTTTTTTATAAGTGCAATGTTGTTATTTATGCGTAAGTGACAAAATTATTATATCAAAACGTAACTTTGAGTAATCCTAGTAAACCAAATCCTCGGAGCATACATATTTATTTTAAGAGCAATCAAAAGATGAATTGCTCATACTTTCCCTATAAATAAATGCAAATATAACATTCAAATTATGAGTCATTCCAGGCACATCAAAAACAATAAATCTATTATTAAAAAAAAAATCTACTTTCCTACTCTTTACCTTTATAAAATAATTGTAACACATTTTTGACCTAATATGTATATTACAAACAGGTGTCGAAAATTTTATATCCCTTCATTAAACTTTTTCATATATACATACAACTGAACTCAGCTTATTTTCACAACAATTGATTCCTCAGTAAGAATATCACACTTGAACGTATTCAATTGTATTTGATATTCGAAATAGTTAGCCAAATAGACAAGTCGATATTTTTACTAATAAAGTACAAAAAAGATTTTTCTTCTTATAGGGAAATTATATAATAAGTTTGTTTTCTCGATCAAATTTGATGCTATTTTAAAGTACTTTCAGTTCATACCAGAACTTTGAACGGAGGGTGGTGGGTAATGGTTTTTGATGGCACGGAAAAAATATTTTTAGATATTCTTATCTATACCGAACTTACAATTAGTGATGTATGATCATTTTTGACTTGGCTCACTTTTTCTCATAATATTCAGATATGCATCTATATTTTCGAACATTAAAAACTTGCAAAATTGGAATAATAATAAATAATTAGAAATCACTGTGTATACATATTTTTATAGAGAAAATAAGAAAATAATGAAAGCCGGTCGCTTACTCCGTTACTGATTATTATTTTCATTCTATATAAATACATTCTCTAGCTTCAAGACTAAGACTTAAGGAACCTACATATATGGATATAAGTACACAAATTTGAATAGCAGTGGAATTGCAAAAGAATTGAGTGTTTGTTTAGATATACATATGTATTCTAAATACAATTATAGCTCACAAATTAAAAAATTTAAATAACCAAATACTATCCACAGGGGTTTGTAGATTGTTCCCATAGAATTTTCCTTATATTATGTCATATTCTGAGTCTCCCCTTTCTTTTTCTTAGATGCCTGAACCGAACTGAAGCGTTAATGATGTACCTGCAGTTAAATTTGTACATACTATTGTTGCCTTATAGTGCATTTCCATCCCTAGTCCTAGTATGAACATAATGTTTCATGAAGTCTAATATAACCAACATGAAATGGAAGATTCACTTCTTCTTCTTCTTCTTTGTTGCTATTCATTAAACTTGAATTATGTATTAATAAAAAATAAAAAATGCCATGCTAATACTCATATTTTTGCAACAGCTGAAAGGACTATACTTTAAATCAGAGTAAGAATATTTTTCGAATCAGATCAATTTATATATGAGTTATGACTTATACCTATATTAATTAGCAGAGTCAGATATCCAAAAAAAAAAAGGATTTTGAGTTCCAATTGTTACTAAATAGAGAAACACGTGTCATATACATAGATTAGCAGAGAGAAAGAGAAAGGTTCTTTATTAAAATACAGAATCCAATGGTGGATTTTGATAGAACAAGAGTTTGATAATGTATTGGTAGCTATTGATGCTCTGGAGCCCTTATTATTTTTCACCAATGCCCTTGTGAAATAATAAATACTAATTTAATGTGATGTACTTTAATCAATCCTTTTTTTTTTTCTTTTTTTGAGGTAACATTTGAAATATATAATTCACAATGATATTCCTTAGACATCAACAACTTCATTGTATTTCCTTCTCAGCTCTCGATTCTCGACCTTTCCTTCCCCCCAATAACTGTTCAAGATACTACTGAACACGAATCGGCTCTTATTTAGAATTGTATGTACATGATTCCATCTCCTCTATCAAAAAGAGGAATCGTTCCAACTTACATAATACATAATATGTTTGGACCCTTTTCCCTTCTCTACCTCGAAGAGGAAATGTTGAGAGATGCCAATTGTATTGCCCTAAGGGTTGTCATTGTTATTACTATAACATTTATACTACATATTTGCGAGCTCCTATGCTTCATTGTGCTCTAAACAATGGTCATGAATTGAACGGCTCGAATTATGTATGTAGATCTTGTTAAACTGAGCCATTTATTTATTTAGAATTGGATCACTACATAGGACCAATGATTTTGAGTCTCCTCTCTTTGACGGAAAAGATTGGGAAAGTCAATAAATTAGTTACAAAATTGGCAAATTGGCAAATTGATAGTAGTAAATATAATTAATTTAATAAATTATTCTCAAAAAAATAAAACTTATCTCATGGAGGGAGAACTGTGAGAGCCCCTCATGAAAAAAAGCCTTTAAATGTTTATATTAAGCATTAGGCAGTGTTTTGTAGTTTTAATTATATGTTGTATCCATAGCTTAATTACATTGATTCTTTACTCTTTTTTTTTGTTGTTTTTACTATAGTTAAGACAGTTGAGTTTTAAGGACTTATTAGTATGTATGTATATATTTAGTATGTTGTTATATGTTGACAAGTGTTTGTAAATGTATGTGCCTAGATACGACTAGTACTACTACATACATTAAAGCAATGATATGCATACTTAGTTGTAAATATACAATGTACATGACAGCTTTGATGACTTCCATACATTTTAAATATATACAACCTACGTCAATATGTTTAACCAAAAGCCATGCAAATACATAGATACTCTACCATTAGCAAAAAATACCAGGAAATTTGAATTTGATTTTTTTGGGGAAGTATTCTGATAGGTATCAATACTTTGATTTGTAAGTTGGCACAATTCTCACTGACATGAGTGCATTCATTAGTGTTGGAGATACGCGCCCTTTTGTGTAAAGCAAAAAATTGAATTTTTCACCTTTGAAAATCTTTGAAACATGATGACTAAAATACAATATAGAGAAATGTTTTTGTAACTACAAAAGTTAGAGTGAATATATTATTTGAAGGTGAATGAAATGGATTTTAATGATAAAATAAACATTTTTTGATTCCCGATATTTTTTGCCCATAGTATCTCGTATACGAAATTACGATCACAGCAAAGATCTTATCATGTTATTTACTATTTTGTGTACCGTGCAGGTATTTTTTTATTTATTTATTTATTTTTTAAAAAAGACTTTAAGAATTGAAAAAGAGAATAAAAATGTACGAGTATAATCAAATTGTCAATATACATACAAACACTTACTTTTACAACTGTCCATACAACATCCATACAACATAGTAAACATACAAAAAGTACACACACTCTGGGTCGTCGATAGATACCACAATTGTAGCTCCACTCTCAAAAAAAAAAATGTACATATAGGGCTATATCTAAAGTGTCTCTCTTCTTATCAATCAAATTAAGAACCTTGAGTCCGGTTTGAACAGAGCAAGGACACTATACATATTTACATAGGTACATTCTTCATCAATGTTGGGAGAACCTTGAGCTTGAGGGGAAAAATAACTGGGCTTGGTAACTCTACATATTATGTAGAACTTACAAATTATGATTTTTATATTTTAATCCTTAGAGAGCGTTTTCAGTTGACGTCATATTTGTAGAAATTGGTCATCTTGGAGAAGGAGGCAACTCCATTTTAATAGAATACAAATATCTACAAATTATTATCTCTCTATTACAAAATGGTGAATTGGATGTTACAAAGGAACGAACAACAAATAAAAGGACCTTTATTCTTCATCAAAAATCTCTCTCTCTTATAGTAATACGTATTAAAAATAGGGTTAATACATCATTATAAATACATTGACATAATTTTGTCAATATATCAACGCTTACTTTTGCGAGGATCAGATCCATTTGGAACAAAATGAGTGTTTGCTCTCTTTGTGTCATTTCAATATAGGCTTTTTGTCCATTTTTAAAGCCATTTTCCGTAATTTATTTTTTTGGAGAGGAAATGTGTTTATTTTGTTTAATAACTAACCAGATCTAACAACTATGTCTCCTCCTTTTCTCTTGATTATACAATTTGTGATGTCAGCTAAAAGACTATTTCCTCTGGCTCAGACTTCTCTTAATTCTTTAATTATACAAAACTGTAGTTTAAGTATCCTCACAGATCTTAAACATCTACATGTACAAAAATATGAACATTTAATTCCATATACCTACTCATGTAAGCAAAATTTATGTCAAATAATATGCTCTAATGAAATTAGCAAAGTAAACGTGTTGTATGCATGTACGTACATACAAATATAGAACTAAAATAGTTCCTTCCTGACCGTTTTTGACTCAAATATGTACATAAATATATTATATACATACATAGATTGTCTTCACACCCAGTTGAGTATTTTTCTTTTTCAATCAGGAATAATTATTATCATCATAAACATTTATCAAAAGCATGTAATGGAGTACCATAATGGATCCTAAAACGAATCAGAACAATTATAATCATTTCAATTTATATATCATAAATAATATATCGCCAATGAGTCAAAAAAAAAAAAAAAAAAATTCAGTTCCTAATCAATCGATCTTCCTTGTACTTACACCAATTAGGATATGAGTACACTCATTTGATCGACTGTATTTCATTGATATGTACATAGAATTACTTACTTACAACTCTACATAAGTGAATAAAAATTAAATTTTGAAGCCATGTATGCAAGCTCATTCAAAAGTAGAAATGTGGACCTAAGTCCACAAATTTAATGGCTTATCACTCCAACTTTTCAAATCTTGAATTGAGTTTGACATGAATTGGACTTGAGTGGACTTGAAGAAATGGTAATTGGGGACACTAAATATTTTTTTCTATTTTTAAAAAGAATACAGAAATGTTTCCAGTTTTAAAAATGTTTTTGGACATTTCTATGTATATCTTGCTCTGAACTTGAGAAAATATCATACAACTGAGGAAAAATGAGGAAAAAATGGCATTTCTTAATTAAGGTAAAAATAATTTAAATCTAATTTCGAATCAAAGAAGACATATAATATGTAATATACGTCCTTAATTTAAAGGAAAAAGCACCTTTAAAAAGTATTACTTTTAAATTAATAAAGATTTAGTGGGTTTTTTTCTTTAAAAAGAATATAAATTACAGTCAAACCTGGTCTAACAGCCACCTGCTTTAAGCATGTCACCACACTAAGCGGTGATGTCCAGTTCCCACGCAATAAATTTATATGATAAATGCACTGTATTAAGTGTGTCTCTGTATTCCAGGGGCAGCAGTCATCCAAAATAATGCATACCAATACAGATGAACCTGTTTCAGCGGTCACTTTTTAAAGCGTTGACTGACTGTTTAATACAAAACTTCAAAACCTGTACCATTGAAAAGAAGAATTAAAAATTCCAGATAATAAATTATAATCCCGGTCACTCAGAGTTCTTATTATTCATATTTTTATACAGGTCCGATCGTGTATAATTTAGATACATGGGCCATGTATTCGGATGCATTAAATAAAATATGTATGGATGTTTTTCTCCACATTTCTTCACTCTCTATCCCTCTATTTGAGCATGAATATGGCAATTTTAACAAAGCTAGTAATGCAATATCCAAATTGAAACCGTTTTTAATCGGTGGAAGAAATATACTATTAGTATCCTAAATACTGTCATTAAATTAGAATCACTGATGACACATATTTACATGGTTGATCAGTTTGAACAAACGAAAACTTTTTTAGACCTTTTTAATTATTGGTATTGTAAATTATTTTTCATTTTGTTATATAAATGTATATTGATTCATATCACAATTAAGGTTGATTTTATTCTAATTTTGTTTCTTTTAAATAAAAGTGTTTTAAATACTTGTTATATCATATTATTTGATACAGTTTATGTATTATTTCATGTCCTATTTTCACATTATGGTTAAAAAAATCCAAATTTGCTTTAAGAGGTCACCTAAACTAAGTGGATGATTTTTCAGTTTCCCTTGTCTGACTGCTTAATACAAGTTTGACTATATTAGAAACATAAAGATTTTTGTACACTCAAAATGTTAAAATAATCTAATGTATGCTCAAATGATAAAATACAGATATGTTTTGTAATCATTCATTATTATTCCCACAACTTTGAAAAGTTACCTATATTTATAAACTAATTTCAGTAACTTTTTCATACCTACAACAAAGTCGGATCACTTTGATTCTCGGATTTGATTTTTTGACTATATGAATTGATTCACATAACTTCAACAGTTTTATTACATAGGCCAAACTTTTTTCGTTTTAAAGATTTCAAGAATTAAATCTTTAATGACCATAAATGTAAGGTGCATTTAAAAAAATAATAAAAAAATCAAAAGGAGATTTTTAATCATTTTCGCCGAAATGAGGAATTTATAGTCAGCTATAAGGGACTTCCTCAAGTTCCAAACCTTATATAGAAATGATATTTATTCAATGTTTGTTTTTCTTTCCTACACTCCCTTTCTTCAGGTTGATAAATGAGTCTAAAGATATATATATATGCACTGAAAAATCAATCTGTAGATCAGAGATGGAAAATTTTGAATTTCCATTTTCCTGTTGTTATTAGTATACATAGATACATTGAAGTAAACGTGAAATAACCCTTTAACCCCGAGCACACAACTCTTATTCCATAGTGTTCATATTATTTAGTTAGTAACTTTGTCCCACCTCTGATGCGCGAATATTTGGATCGAGGGGTAGATACGTATATTCAAATATCAATGACATAGTTACCAAATATTATGTATATATATATATATATATATATATATATACATGGTTATATGAGTCTAATTACTGAATATCTTCTTCAAATTCCCACAAAGATAAGGCTGTGAGAACAAACAGGTTTGGTTGCGTCAGCAACGAAATTAAACACGCTGCAAAGTGAAGTTCAGATAAATATTTGAAATTTTTTTTAATTGATTTGTTATGCTACTACAAAATATTATATAACTAATTAGGTATGTCAACTAGCATGAAATTAATTAGAGTACTATATATAGTCAAATAATAATTATAATAATAATTACTTTACAATATGTTCAATCATTCAGAAAAGATGAAATGGATTGGAGAACAAAATCTCAAATGCTTTAATTGAAATGGTAGGGATTATACTCTATGAAAATCATTTTTAGGGTCTCCTTAGTATGATGTACATAGGATGTACAAAAATATGCGAGCATGTGTATATATGTACATAGGTAGTAAGATTTTACATACATAATGTGTGGAATGAATGTCGTGTCATCCCTGTGGGAAAGTCAGTGCGTGCAATGGAATGATTGATGGCAGAATGTAGCATTTTAAAAAAAAAGAAGATTACTCTTCTTCTTTTTCAACCAACCAAACCAACCAACCAATTAATGTGTCTCTTCCCCCCCAGTGTAGAATTCACCTCTACAACAAAAAACAACAACAAAAGAGAGAAAGAGAGGTCCCGTCTCAGTTAATGGTTCATAATCTATTATATGTATGAGTCTCTATGTACAGTATTTAAACATAGTACATTGTTCTGTGATTAATTGTGAGAAGAATTGATGTAACGGATAAAAAGAGAGGAACATAAGAGAGGAAAGAAGAAAGAGAGTTCTTTTTTCTTCCACTTTTAAGAGCTGTTCATGATACTATTATTATTATTATTAATAATAATAATAATAACATCCTTCCACCTTCTCCATTCAAATTACATATATGTACTTTTTCCATCTCATTTATTATTCTCATAC